>CAIGQQ010003895.1:1963276-1964939 GCA_903798035.1 Danio albolineatus
GGTCACTAGTGGGCGGGGCTTTCCCCCTGTGATGACACGTAGAAAGGGAGAATGTCAATCAAAGTGCTTCTGCAGATTGATGTTATTAAGTGTGATTATTCATTCATTCATTCATTCATTCATTTTCTTGTCGGCTTAGTCCCTTTATTAATCCGGGGTCGCCACAGCGGAATCAACCAACAACTTATCCAGCATATTTTTTACGCAGCGGATGCCCTTCCAGCCGCAACCCATCTCTGGGAAACACCCATACACACACATTCACACTCATACACTATGGACAATTTAGCCTACCCAATTCACCTGTACCACATGTCTTTGGACTTGTGGGGGAAACCGGAGCACCCGGAGGAAACCCACGCAACCACGGGGAGAACATGCAAACTCCACACAGAAATGCCAACTGGCCCAGTCGGGGCTCGAACCAGCGACCTTCTTGCTGTGAGGCGAACATGCTACTCACCGTAGCGCCCAAGTGTGATTATAACAAATACAATTAATTCATGTTCACAAAAAAACTAGAGGTGTCAAAATTAAATGTATCTTCGATGCGTAAATCCCGGGGGAGGGGGGGGGGGGGGGGGGGGGGGGGGGGTGGGCGGTGGACATGTCCCCTCCCACCCGAGGGTTGTCCCCCCCTCCCAAAAAAAAAGTTTTAAAAAAAATCTTGCACTCTGTATTGTCAATCGCAATATTTGTTCCAAAAATTTTATTATTTTAAAATAATAATAAAAAATCGTAATATGATTATATACATGATTACATTGTGTTTATATGATTATAAACACAAAACCTCCATCTGTAGCTCCTCCACAGGACTCCACACTTGTAAACACTCGCTCCAACCGGCTCTCTGCTGTCCCGCAGCTCTCCGCACCACCCACGCATGTCAACACTACCAAACCGACCAATCACAGAGCTTGCGCTACATGTCGTAGCAACGTGTAGGTACATTTTTGAGAGGTGCGTGGGTACGCGACAGCGTGAAGGCTTCGCTGGACCATACGCGTGCTCTCGATGGAGAAGTTTACTGTAAATCAGCCTTAACAGAGCGGGGTCACGTGACTCCACATACGGTAGGGAAAATAATCGATAAAATCAAGATGGGAAAACTAGATCGATTATAAACTATGAAGGTCGACTTTGATTATTTTTCGAGTAATCGCTCTGCCCCAGCACATGTGTTCGGACTGTGGGGGAAGCACCCGGAGGAAACCCACACCAACACAGGGAGAACATGCAAACTCCACACAGAAATGTCAACTGACCCAGCTGGGACGCAAACCAGCGACCTTCTTGCTGTGAGATAACAGTGCTAACCACTGAGCCACTGAGCCGCCATAATCAAAAACATCTAAAATGTCATTTATTCATGTCAACATCTAAGCTGTGAACTAACACGCTTTAATCTGCCGTCAGTTTTCTTCACAGTGACCTTCCTGTGATTCAGCACGACGGCGTTCAGTGTCAATGCCCTTATCAAGCGTTCCCGCAGACTCCAGTGTTATGAACTTCTGCTGAAGGAGACAAGTTGGTTCAAGTCTTCGCACAACAGGAACAAGCGCAGATCTGGGGAGTCATCCTGCTGAACGCCAAAATAAAATGTTCAAGGCTAAACACACACACACACACACACACACACACACACACACACACACACACA
>CAIGQQ010003895.1:2006746-2013309 GCA_903798035.1 Danio albolineatus
TGAGGCAAACGTGCTACTCACGCGCCACCGTGGCGCCCTGTTTTTATATTGTGTCTTTTTATTTTACTTTGTCTTATGTACAGCACTTAGGTCAGTCTTGTTTTTAAATGTGCTTAAACTTGAACTATCTGCTTCTCAAATCCACTGATGTACATGGCGAGCTACTGGGCAAACTGGAACCAGTAGTGGGGAGCATGTGGGGAGCGTGAGACTGATTCCTGTAGGACCCCAGTGGCAGATGAGTTGCGTTGATCCTGAAGGGCCAGCCTGTACACCAGCCGGTGACCACTCACATCTGCAGCTTCTCCATGATGGACGTCCAGCGTTTCTCCAGCCTCCGGCGCCTAGACTGCAGCTCTGCACAAGACGTTTGTCCAGAGGAGAAATGGTCGTGTCCAACTGAGCCTGGTTTCTCTCGAGGTTTGTTTTTTTCACTTTCGCCAATTGGTGAAGTTTGTTCCTCCACTGTCGCCACTGGCTCGCATGGTTCGGGACTTGTAGAGCTGCGAACCATAAGTGTTTGGACTATTAGTAGTGTATATTAAACCACACTGAACTGAACTAAACTAAACTCCAACACTGAAAACTGGACTGACACTGTTTCAGTTTACTATAATCTTCAATGTGAAGCTGCTTTGCCACAAACCACACTGTAAAAGCGCTATAGAAATAAAGCTGAATTGAACTGAACAGCGGAAAAGCCATCCATATGGAGGTAAGCGGTCAGCTGGTAATCGTCAAAGCATCAATCATACCGCCTTGTAGCTTTCGTTTTAAAGATGAAATGCAGCCATACGTACCTCTGGTTACATAATTCGTGATCTCCAGAAATGTATACGGGGGTACGTTTTCAGAAAGAGCGCATGTTGATTGGTTTAGTTTTGTTGAGAATACCTGGCAACCCTCCATCACAACCTCACCAGCTATGTTTCCATCCAAAGGCCTATTATTTCTGAACTCAAGTCGACATGTTTTGCTTGTCTCACAATTCTTATTGAAGTAAGAACTTGTAGATATTTGGACTAGAAACACAACAAAACATCTGCAATATTACAAAACTGGATGGAAACACATCAACACCCATTCACTCAAGCGCATGTTCATAATGTCCACACACCACCCCGACGTCCTCGTCATGAGAGCAGTTGTTTTTGCCCAGTTTGGCGTGTTTGCAGTGCAGTAAACTGCGTTCTGTGCCTTCACACTCCACATCGTCCAGCATAATCCTGACCCCGAGGCCTCCAGCCCCGAATTCGGCTCTTTTGGCCACTCGTATGGCCACAGGAAAGCCCATCTGTCTGCAGACCACCGCCGCTGCCTGGATGTTAAACAAATCATCGCACACCGTTCCCCATTCCCCACGCACAAATATCTCCACCCGTCCGCGATCTTTCCGTAAATCTGCGCTGATTATCCTCACCGTCCCGGCGCGAGGACGCCCCCGCCGGTCTCCTTTCCTCCTGGGTTTGCCCCGTCCTCGTTTGCTGGGTCTGCTGGTTTGGGTTTTTGCGGTGGTTCTGGGAGCGGTGGGCCAGTATGTTGGTCTGGCTGTGGTCAGGGATGGAGGTTTTGTGTGGTGGACTCGGGGTCGGGGTGTGGATTGGCGGACGGTGGGCGCTGGAGGAGTCCTGCGGGTTGTTGTTGATTGGGGACGAGGGGTTGTGCTGGGTTTGGTGGGTTTGGGCTTGGGTGCGGGAGTTGTGGAGGGTTTTTTGTTGATCACAAACTCTGTGGAATGAATCAAACAGGTTGTGTTAAACAACAGGCAGAGAGTACACTGAAGCTGATGTATTACTAGTGCACTGTAAATTAATAATTACAGTAGTACTGTAAAACCACAGCACAGTTGTAACTGTTCATTTTCACAATTGTTCATTTTCATAATTGTTCATTTTCAGTGTTTCAGTTTCTTGTAAATGTTACAGTATTACTGGAAATTTTGGTTGCAGTTTAAATAATAATAATAGCAATTGTGCTGTAGAACTACAGTAAACATGTAATAGTTAATTTACAGAGCACAAGTAGCAGTAGTTTCAGGTTTTTTTTAATTTTATTTAATTTTACTATACTGTTTAATTTTATTTAATTGACTTTTACATATTGGGTTAAGTGAATAATGATGGTTTCTGATTAAAACCTGTGTTTTTCAATTTGCTTTAAAGTAAAAACGAACCCCCCTGGGTGAACTTAGAGTTTATTCTCAAAGCAATATTTTTATTTTAAACCAGCCGTTTTCTACTCTGGAGAAAGTCTTATTTGTTTTATCTTGGCTAGAATAAAAGCAGCTTTTAATTTTTTAAGAACCAATATAAGAAGAATGTCAATATTATTAGCCCCTTTAAACTAATTTTTTTTTAAAAATAGTCTCCAGAACAAACCATCGTTATACAATAACTTGCCTAATTCCCCTAACCTGCCTAGTTAACCTTAATAACCTTGTTAAGCCTTTAAATGTCACTTTAAGCTGCATAGAAGTCTTGAAGAATATCTAGTCTAATATTATTTACTGTCATCATGGTAAAGATAAAATAAATCAGTGATTAGAGATGAGTTATTAAAACTATCATGATTAGAAATGTGTTGAAGAAATCTGCTCTCCGTTAAACAGAAAATGGGGGAAAAATAAACAGGGGGGCAAATAATTCAGGAGAGCTATGAATTCTGACTTAAGACTCGCTATGAATTCTGAGCTAAGACATTCATTTTCTTTTCGGCTTAATCCCTGTATTAATCTGGGATCGACACAATGGAATGAACCACCAACTTATCCAGCATATGTTTTATGCAGTAGATGCCCTTCCAGCCACAACCCATCACTGAGAAACATCCATACACACTCATTCACACACACACACACACACTAGGGCCAATTTAGCCTACCCAACTCACCTATAGCGCATGTGTTTGGACTGTGGGGAAACCGGAGCACCCGGAGGAAACCCACGCGAACACGAGGAGAACATGCAAACTCCACAGAGAAATGCCAACTGACCCAGCCGAGGCTCGAACCAGCGACCTTCTTGCTGTGAGGCGACAGCACTACCTACTGCGCCACCGTGTGTGTGTGTGTGTGTGTGTGTGTGTGTGTGTGTGTGTGTGTATATATATGTATATATATATATTATTGGGTGGGTTTGGTTCACCACAGATTGGGACACTGATTGCGGCGTGATTATCCTCTTTGTACATCATCAAATTTGGAATTTAAATAATAGCAGAACTAATAATTTTGATATTAATTACTTTAAATTACTGTTATTAAGTACTTTAAAAAATCTAAATAATGTGATTGTTTTATGTACCAGCAACATTTAAGCTATTAAACATTTATAAATGTTGCTAGATTTTTCCTACCTAGCTATGTCCGTGCATGTTAAAAATAAATAATTAACTTCCTTTTCTTTTAGATGAAAGTATCTTGTTTATTATTATGTTTGATGATTTTGGTCACGTGTTTCATATTTCACACTTCCGAACTTCCGTTAAGGGTGTATAGTGTGTATCGATGCGCCCTGATTTCACAGTCCATTGTGGAACTTTATAGACCGCGAGCGTTTCAATGCACGATTTTTGCTATTGGAACAGCCTGGCGACCTGGTCAGTGCACTAACTAGTGAACAAGGGTGCTGATTGAGACGCACCCGGTGTTTACTGACTCTCTTACCTTCTTTGGGACTGAAGTGAATCAGTTTTCCCTTTATGTTGACTGGACTGGGCTTGAAGCTGCATTTCCCTGGCGGAGCCCTCCTAAATCATCGAGAAAATGAGGAAGATGTTTATTTCACAGATGCTGAAATCAAAATACACACAGAAATATGACAGAGCAACTTGTTAAACACGTCAATTCATGAAAATATTAAGGACATGTTAGTCACAAAATGACCGCGGTCTCTATGTTTACAAGTTTGCAGGCATTTGATGCGCGTTTCACAGGACTGTCCGTACCCCGAGTTCATTTCAGATTATAAAAATGGAGGACATTTGTTTTCAAGTCTGGATGATTCGTTTAAAAGAAGAGATGTCAAGCTTTATGTGGATATATCTCTCATGTCTGTGAAGCAAGTGTTGACTGAGACTCCAGTGTGTTTGTCGACCCCAGAGGATTGATAATGAAGCCCCTCCCCTGAAGAATCATCAGTATATAGTGATCAATAATTGGCTCCTGTACTAGAAGGCGGGGTTTAATTTGCATATTGACTGATAGACTTTCCCCATTTAAAACCATACATGAGTGACACGTCTTGTGTATTTGGTATACAGTGGCGCCCCCAGAAAATTTTCTTAAGGGTGGCCAGATAAGGCCACACCAAATCTTGAGGTGGCACACAAAAAAAATGATGAATTCAGTGTAATGTTATATTTTTGTTTCTGGTAAATGAAATAATATGGTTTTTATTAATTTTATTAATTACTCTTAATACATTGTAATAATTGAGCAAGTATACGTGCAAAGTAAATATAAATTAGTATTTAGTTTAAAAACACTTTTCAGGTGTTGTTGAGAAATGCACTAAGCCTGCTGTTTTGCAAATTTCAATTCTGATCTGAGAAATGTGCTGTACTGTAAGTGACGGAGAAAAACTGTAAAACATTTATTCTACGCTAAAAGCAATATATACAGGCATGACTACGTACAACCAACAGAACATGTGCACGATCTTTTCTTCACCTGATAAATTCAGGATCTTTTGCATTATATTTTTTTATAAATTGCCCAGTATAGTTACTTTTGTTGTAAAATATTTGTTAAAAATATTAATTGAAGACAACAGTATAGGCCTTTATGTAAAATCATAAAGTCAATAAAAAAAGAAAAAAAAAAAAAGAAAAACATCATACATTCTGTATTAGGAAATATGAACTCATCAGAAATAAAGGAAATAAACCCCAATGCGTACATTTTTAATAAAGTATTTGATTGTTTTAGTACTAAATGCACAAATCTTTACTAAAAAGAACTACAGTATTTTTTTCTTCGCGGTATTAGAATGCAAGCCCGTGCAGTATGATCTGAAGTGGACAAAAGGCTTAAGCATTTGATCGGCATGTTTTTGAACCGGATTGTGTCTCTCTTGTTTACCTGTGATCCGATCCTGTGATCTTAAAACTCTGTAAACAGGGCAGCATCAGTCATGTTAAACTCGCCGACTCCCTCTGTCAAATCTGCGTAGTCATCCTAGCCTTTCTCATAGTAATCTTCATAAACCAGCCCATGTGCGGTGCGCGATAGCCTTGAAAAGGCCGCGCAGTGCAGCACGCAGGTGCGCAATGAGGAAAAATAGATTGATTGCATGAAAAGGCGCTCATTTTATTGCGCAATGGCAAGAAATAATATAGATCGTGCCACCAAACACATGAAAACGAAAGTAACGACCGTGGTTTATAAAAACATAAGGAGTAGATAGTACAGATATTTGTGTAAAAATGTAATAAGTAAAAGTAAAAAGTTGTCAAAAAAATAAGTAGTGGAGTAAAGTATTGATACCAGAAAAATCAAAAGTACAGTAACAAAGTATTTGTACTTCACTACTTTCCATCTCTGTAAGTGAATAAATGTATGACAATGACATACATACACGTTGTTGCAAAAAAACTGCCATTGCTGTCTGTTGAATGTGGGAAGGGGCAGTGACGGTGGCGCCAATCAATCCACAATAATTTAGTGGCTGCATTTAATTTATTTCTTAATTAATTAATTAAAATATTGTGAACTTACGATTGTACATTTAAATCAATATTATAAACAGCAAAATCGTATTGGGGTGGCCACAGGGGGGCGCCCCTGTTGGTATAGCCGTGTTTGTGTATTTGTTTACCTCGACGGATCCACTATTTTATACACCACTCCGGCTCTGGCTGTAGCACTGGCCGCTCCTGTAGCGAGAAAGTAGAGCTCACCTAAAAACACAGAGGACAGTTCAAATGTGTTCGCTGGTAAACAACGTACAGCTGAGCCTCAAAATAACCTCATCATACCGGCTTCGTCTTCACCGAATGAGATAATGTACTTGTAGTAGCTGTTTATGAGCTTGGGGAAGCTGCAGGTTCTGTCGTTGCCCATACAAATCTCCTTATAGCTCCATTTTCCAGTGTCAGGATTCTCCTTTAGGGACATCAGTCGCCTGCGGTGGGATGGTGGAATAGGAATCATGATGGATAATAAATATGATGTTGAATAAATATGTAGAAGAGTGAAATGAATCAGTCATTATAGGAAAGTGAACATATTAAAAGAGATAGTTCACCCAAAAATGAATATTCCCTCATCATCAACTCATCTTCAACTTTTTTTCAAATTTGTTAAACTTGTTTCAAAACACAAAAGAGATATTTTGAAGAATGTTGAAAACGGGTAACCATTGACTTTCATAGTAGTTGATATTATTGTTTATGATATATTATATTAGACCATAAATCAACAAAGTAGAGAAAATATACGTACCAACTTATATTATAAGCTATTTTAAATAATGTTGGAAATCGGTAACCATTGACTTTTATAGTAGTTGATATTATTGTTTATAATATATTATATTAGACTATTAATTAGCATAAAGTAGAAA
>CAIGQQ010003895.1:2013319-2026701 GCA_903798035.1 Danio albolineatus
TGGAAACCGGTAACCATTGACTTCCATAGTAGTTGATATTATTGTTTGCAATATATTTTATTAGACCATAAAGGAGCATAAAGTAGAAATAGAATACATACCCACTCATATTACAAGATATTTTTAATGAATGTTGGAAACCAGTAACCATTGACATCCATAGCAGTTGATATTAATGGTTGTAATGTATTATAGTAGACTATAAAAGAGCATAAAGTACAGAAAATGTACTGACCCACTCTCATATTAAAAGATATTTTGAGGAATGTTGAAAAAGGGTAACCATTGACTTCCATAGTAGTTGATATTATTGTTTGAAACATATTATCATGGACTATAAAGGAGCATAAAGTAGAGAAGATGTCCGTACCCTCTCATAAAGATAATTTGAGGAATGTTGAAAATGGGTAAATATTGACTTCCATAGTAGTTGATATTATTGTTTGTAACATATTATCATGGACTTTAAAGCAGCATAAAGTAGAGAAAATGTGCATACCCACTCTCATATTAAAAGATATTTTGAAGAATGTTGGAAACCGGTAACTATTGACTTTCATTGTAGTTGATATTGTTTATAATATGTTATATTGATCTATAAATGAGCATAAACCCACTCATAAGGATATTTTGAAGAATGTTAAAACTGGTATCCATTGAATTGCATAGTATTTTTTTCTCCCACCATGGAAGTCAACTACTGGTTTCCAACATTCTTCAAAATATCTCTTCTTGTGTTTAACAGAATTAAAGGTACTTGTAAAAGACTGGAACCATTTAAGTCAATTAAAATTTTTGCGTGAAATATTTCTTGAAGTTTTGTGTTGATAATAATATAATGTACCCACTCAGATATTTAGAAAAATGTTGGAATCCGGCAGCCATTGACTTCCATGGTATTTTTATTTATTTTTTACTATTTTTAAACTTATTTTTTACACTTACAGGTGGTAACCAAAACAGTGGTGTGTTTTTTTCTTTGTTGGGTGAACTATCTCTTCAAGTCACTGATGTTGTTGTTTATACAGTGATGTATATTATATTGGATTATAAAGATGCATAAAGTAGAGAAAGTGTACGTACCCACTCATAAAGTCCCCAAAGATATACAGACCATTGAGATTGGGCATCTGGCAACCTCTGTAGATGTAGCCGCCCGTTACAGACTTCCCAATTTTATGCGGGTAAGCAAAAATTGGAAGGATGTCATCTAAGAAAAAGAGAAACAAAGCTACTCAGTCACATACATAGTTTCCTCAAAACTCTCAGATAGAGAACAGTGACTCTTCCAGAAGTTTTTTTTACAAATAAAATGAAAGAAATACCTTCTAAAATTATTAAAATAGATTTTATCCAGTTAAACAAATTTTACAGAAATTTAGAAATGACGTTGACGTCTCTTGTTCTTTCTGTGAGACATCTTCTGAGTCTGTTGCTTGCTTGTTTTGGGAAAGTCCCTTTGTCAGCTTAGTCCCTTTATTAATCTGGGGTCGCCACAGCGGAATGAACCGCCAACTTATCCAGCATACGTTTTACACAGCGGATGCCTTTCCAGCTGCAACCCATCTCTGGGAAACATCCATACACACTCATTCACGACTGAGAATTTAGCCTACCCAATTCCCCTATACCGCATGTGTTTTGACTGTGGGGGAAACCGGGGAAACCGGAGCACCCGGAGGAAACCCACACCAACATGGGGAGAACATGCAGACTCAAATGCAAAAGAAAGGACAACTGACCCAGCCGAGGCTCGAACCAGCGACCTTTTTGCTGTGAGGCAATCATGCTACCCACTGCACCACCATGACGCCCTATTTCATATATTTTTATAGTATATTTTTTATCAATCCTGCATTTTTGCCATGATTTATTGAAGGTAACCCCCCTCCCATTTCTTTAAATATCTTTAAAAAAAATAACAATAATAATAATAATAATAATATAAATTAAAATATAATAAAAATAAAAATACCTTAAATAAAAAAAACTAGTATATAATGTTTATTTATGAGTTATCAGGTTATCATAAGTAGGTTTTTATTATTTTTACATTAACATATTTGTAACACTGATTAACAATGAAACATTATTTAACCCATACTGTAATATTTTGTGGTAACAAAATTAATTTAAAGCATTTTTACAGCATTAAATAAGACCTTTTGTTTTATTTACTTACAAAAATCACTTTTGTAAAGATTATTTGATCCAGACACACACACACACACACACACACACAGACTGTATGTACAGTATATGTATATATAGATAAATAGGGCCTCATAGTGGGTAGCACGATTACCACACAGCAAGAAGGTCGCTGGTTCGAGCCTCGACGGGGTCAGCTGGCATTTCTGTGTGGAGTTTGCACGTTCTCCCCGTGTCAAAACACATGTGGTGTAGGTGAATTGGGTAAGCTAAATTGGCCATACTGTATGAGTGTGAATGAGTGTGTATGGATGTTTCCCAGTGGCATATTGCAGCTGGAAGGGCATCTGCTGTGTAAAACATATGCTGGATAAGTTGGCGGTTCATTCCACTGTGGAAACCTCAGATTAATAAAGGGACGAAAAGCAAATTAATGAATGAGTTGCAAGTAAAAGAAAATAGATTATTAGTCATAATGCAGGGATTTCAGTCTTTCCACTTCATGCTAATTTCATGCAAACATCACGCTTATCTTATTCCGCTGTGATCCGTGTCATGTTTAACTTGTTATATCTGCATTAAAGTCAAATAAAAGTAATAGTAACTCGTCAGATGTTTGCTTGCTTACCGAGTGATGAATTATGGCAGAGTTTGTTGTCGTAGCAGGAGAATCCCTCTTTGGCTCTCCACCCGTAATTCCCTCCTCTTTCAATCAGATCCACCTCCTCGTATTTGTTCTGTCCCACGTCCCCGCAGAACATCCGTCCTCGTCCCAGTCTGCTGATTGCATCTCCTCGGTCCACCGAGCATCTCCACATGTTCCTCACACCGTAGGCGTAGATCTCCGGCCTGGATTCTTCCTCTCCCACAAATGGGTTGTCAGGAGGGATGCTGTAGGGGGCGCCGTCGTCATTATTGTCCACGTCGATCCGCAGGGCTTTGCCTAGAAGAGTGGACCTGCAGAAACACAAGTGCTACTCTTTATGAGGGATTTATTTATTGATTGGTCAATTGCAAATAGATGCTGGATTAAATAATACGATTTTAGAAGGTTGATCAAAGGTTTAAATTCAAATTATCTATTGTGCATTCCCAGGGGCGCAGCTAAGGCGGGGAAAGTTAAGACGATTCTAAGGGCCCATGCACTCTAGGGGCCCACAGAGATCTGCTTTATAATTAATAACAGTACTATAATGTAATATAAATTATGAATGTATCTCTAAATTACAAGTTAAACAATTTATTAGAAATAAAAAATAAAAATACGGCTTATATCTGCCCCTCGTGTCTGTCACTGTCAAATTGCACCCCCCTCCTTTTACTGTATGGTTCAGTCCGTCAGTAGTGGGAAGAGAGTTGATGCTTTGAGTGCGATCGTCAGGTAAACTGTCAAAGCAGCGATGTCCTCGAGTTTAACATCAGCTGCGTCCCAAATCACATACTTATGCACTATTCTACACCTTTTTTTTGTATAAGTAGTGTAAGTAGTCCGTTCACACTGAAAACTCTAACAGTAATAAGTGCACATTAATGACCCGGATGATGCACTCAGCATCATTTATGGGTCTCAGCTTATTTATGAGTCTCATTGTAATATAATTTAGTGTCTTATTGATTTTTGTCACTGTTCCAGTGTATTTCACATTGTATGAGACACTATTGCAGTACAGTTATTTAAATAGTGACACACTGGTGTTTTGTGTGTTTAGAAATGTAAAATCTTCAGTGAATATTTGATTTCTGTTCCTGTACTACATTTACATTTGAACAATAAATCATCTGCTAGCTACAGTCATGGCCGTTCTCTTACTAAATACTGATCAGTAGTGGACAAAATCAATAATAAAATGCATAAGTCAGTATAACTACACTGCAGACAAAGAGTTTGGATAGCTAGGTTGGTAGTAAGGGGCCCATCCTCATATTTTTTCATGGGGCCCCAAATTGCTAGCGGTGCCCCTGTGCATTCCCAATCAATACTTCATTAATAAAATATAAACCAATATGCTGATACTGTTCTGTCTGTAAACAGCTCCATTTGTCCAGACTTTACTCCAGTGTGATTACTCTACCTTGCATTCTTATTAGTTTTTTGTAATTGACAACATTAATAAAGACTATTGCTTGCTTTGGGAAAGTGTTTTGTTTGCTTTTGTTAATTAACAGTCTTCATACAAAAAGAAAATATTGTATTTTCTTAATCTGCTTCTTATTTTATTTACAAAATGTTATATTACATATATTTATATGCATATATGCAAATTTATAAACCAGAAACCTGCTATATTCATTCATTCATTTTCTTTTCGGCTTAGCCCCTTTATTAATCCAGAGTCACCACAGCGGGATGAACCGCCAACTTATCCAGCATATGCTTTACTCAGCGGACGCCCTTCCAGTTGCAATCCATCACTGGGAAACATCCATACACACTCATTCACTACAGATAATTTAGTCTCCCAATTCCCCTATAGCGCATGTGTTTGGACTGTTGGGGAAACCGGAGCACCCGGAGGAAACCCACACCAACACGGGGAGAACATGCAAACTCCACACAGAAATGCCAACTGACCCAGCCGAGGCTCGAACCAGCGACCCTCTTGCTGTGAGGTGATCGTGCTAATCACTGCACCACCGTGACACCCATAATATTATATACTTATAAAAATACAATAATTAATACAATGATATGATATATTTTAGAGGGCGACACAGTGGCGCAGTAGGTAGTGTTGTCGCCTCACAGCAAGAAGGTCGCTGGTTCGAGTCTCGGCTGGGTCAGTTGGCATTTCTGTGTGGGGTTTGCATGTTCTCCCCGTGTTGGTGTGGGTTTCCTCTGGGTGCTCCGGTTTCCCCCACATTCTAATGACATGTGGTATAGGTGAATTGAGTAAGCTAAATTGTCCGTAGTGTATGTGTGTGAATGAGAATGTATGGATGTTTCCCAGAGATGGGTTGCAGCTGGAAGGGCATCCGCTGTGTAAAACATATGCTAGATAAGTTGGCGGTTCATTCCGACCCCAGATTAATAAAGTGACTTAGCCGAAAAGAAAATGAATGAATAATAATAAGACCTGTAAAGCTTTCCATGTAAATAAATGATCTGTGCTGCATAAAGAGACATACAAACAAAGTGATGAGATTATTAAGCTGCTCTATGAACATTAGCAGCATCTCCTCTTTATTCTGTCATCTGCATGGTTGGTAACCTCACGCTGGCCCTCTTATAGCCTACAATGCCTTGTGTCAATATTGACCGTGGCATAGGCTGGACTGTCTGTGAAGAAACCTCTTTACTGATTCTCTGTCCTGTGAAAGAACTGAAGACATAGAACCGACCTGCACACTGCCAAAAAAATAGTTAGAGTATACTTAGAGTATCATCTTGTTTCTAGTCCAAATACCTAAACATCTTAAATCAAGAAGCATTTTCTAGACAAGCAAAACATATTGTGTTGTTTTCAGAAATAACACGCCAAATAGGGCTGCACAAAATGTTGTTTCAGCATCGAAATCATCATGATCATCCGCAATAGTCACACCTGAGGAGACGTTAATAACATACAATTTAATTTATTAAATAATATGAATAATACTAATAATTACTGTTTTTACATTACTATAATGGTTATGTTTAGGATTGGGGGTTAAACAAAATACAATTAACGGATGATGTAATAGTTCTTGTTAACTTCCGGCTGCAGCTGTATCCCTTTTAGCAACAACCTGCACACTCTTCTGTTACACACTCAAATGTATGTACTTTTTCTTCACAAAAATAAAAGTACATACTAGTATGCGAATTGGAACGCGGTATTATACTATTTTTACAACAAAATGGTGTCAAATAGTGCATTTGGCACGCACTTTAATAGTAAGACGCCAGTGGCCACATCAGGACTCTCTGTGAAGCTGAAAGTCCTGCTCTGCTGTAGTGAAACTGTGATTTTTGTCGTGCCAGTCTGTATATTCACTGCTCTGCCAGCTCTGCTTATGTCACAAGGAGGATCGAGGCCAAGGCTAATATTTAGAGGCAGCGTGTCTGTCTGGCTAAATGTACTGTACATTACTCAACTGAGGCAAATGAGGACATATCAAGCTACAATTATATTCCACATATATTGAAGCCTGTAATTTGAAATATTTATGTTTTTTAATGGTCATATTTGAAGCTCAACAAACTCAGTATGGAAAAGATCAGCTAACACTTTCTTTGCCTAATGCAGATAATTCACACACATAAATAAAAAATATATATTTCATCACTATTTACTCGCACTTGAGTAGTTCTAAACCTATGTTTCTTTATTTTGTTGAACCCAAAACAAGATATTCTGAAGAATGTTATAAAGAAGCAGCAATTGACATCCATAGAAGGAACAAAAATACAACATTGCTCGAAATATCTTGTGTTGTAAGTTTGAGGTTGTGTGCATGATGACAGAAATTTCATTTTTTGTGAACTGTCCCTTTCATTAACAAACTATTAAGAACATTATACATAGCATATATGAAAACTATGAACATACAATATATGTATTTCAAGAGTGCACACTCAGCTGATGATTGATTATAAAGCGCTCTCCGGCATGCTGTCCTGGGAGAGAGCCCTGACCTCATAAGATCCTCGAGCCCGGGGCTCCCTCTTATTTGCAGGGCAAGAGGAGAGTTTGAGGACAGGTAGATCTGGAGAACTCCCCTGCTGGAGTAGCTGATGAACAGATAGTGATCGCTCTTCAGAGATAACTACTTACTAGCAGCATGTCTATGGTGCTGATTTGGATTAGTCAATTAACTTAAGCTGCATGTTTTTGGATGGTGGGAGGAAACCGGGGGAACCCGGGGGAAACACACGTGCGCACGGGGAGAACGTGTAAACTCCACACTGAAACGTCAGCTGGCTTGGTAAGGACTAGAACCAGTGACGTTCTTGCTGTGAGGCAACAGTGCTAACCACTGGGCCACCGTGCCACCCATCTAGGAAAGGAGGAGGAGTAGAGGTGGAAGGGGGAATTCTTCAAAACGAAGATGGCTGTGATATGGAGCTTAGGGTATTTATAGTGGCTTAGGAATCGTCTGATTGGTGAATCATAAATTGAATAATGCAGCACCAGCTGTGATCAATCATAAACATGATCCTCTCGACATTAGTTTATAAATAAACTTTACTTAACCCAACAAAAATCTATGGGCACCCCTGATCTAATACAAAGGCAGGTGTGTAAAACAGAGACAAAGAAATAGTTTAGTGATTGCTTACTTGTTTTGAGAATTGCCAAACTTTCCGAAAGGGTCTCCCGCTTTTCCTCCGTCTCCTATGAATATGTACAGATATCCGTCCAACCCAAACAGTAACTGGCCTCCGTTGTGGTTTGATGCCGGCTCATCGACTTCTAGAAGTGTCCTGAGAAACAAAATAAGCATCAGTAGTGCAACTCATTTAAGGTAAACTTAAGTCTCTGAATCTGTTCAGTTTTGAGCTGATAATTGATCCATGTCGAGCAGCACGGTGGCTTAGTGGTTAGCACTGTCACCTCACAGCAAGAAGGTCACTGGTTCAAGTGCCAGCTGGGCCAATTGGCATTTCAGTGTGGAGTTTGCATGTTCTCCCCGTGTTGGTGTGGGTTTCCTCCGGGTGCTCCGGTTTCCCCCACAGTCCAAACACATGCGCTATAGGGGAACTGATGAACTAAATTGGCCGTAGTGTATGAGTGTGTGTGTAAATGCAAGAGTGTATGGGTGTTTCCAGGTACTGAGTTGCAGCTGGAAGGGCATCCGCTGTGCTAAACATATGCCGAAATAGTTGGCAGTTAGGGACTAAGCTGAAGGATAATTAATTAATTAATTTATCCATGTGTTCATGAAGGTTTGGACAAGACATCTGACAAACTTTTAAAGTTACAGAGCATCATTCTCCACTGTATTATCATCATCAGGTGTTTTAACACACAGCATACGACATCACAACACATTAGAATATTGGACATCATATCACCAAAAAAAGCAAGCCGTGGGTGTAGTTTTGTGACAAATTATATTTTCGTAGCAAGCAAGAACTAATTGAACTGATCTGAATCAACACTGTAACCTAATCTGAACAGTTGAGTGAGTTTAAAACATTAAGTAGTAACCTTTTTGCCACCTTTTGCAAATGTATTGTCATTTAACTATCTGTAACATCATCAAAAGGTCCTGAAGACCATGCTCAACTGTCTTACTGAGTTTACAGACATTGTCATTGTTTTCAAGACAAAGTATGTAATTTTTTCCACTAGAGGGCATGTATTCGTAACAAACAGACGTGTATTTTAATGATGTAGTCACTAAGTGTGGAATTTTTGGGAGTTGTGCTCTTCATCATGCAACAGGACAGAAATCATGTCGAAGGATGAGCTAAATTATTCACTTCATCATGGTAGTATGAAGCCAACCGAGGCTCATTCTGAAAACGTAGCCCCATATACATTTCTGGAGATCGCAAAATACATCCAAGGAGGTACATTTTTTGCAGTTTTTGTTTTTGCGAATCCACCAGAGGGCGCCGTGTACGCTTTTACAGATCTCAAATTAATCTTGCACGTGCCAGTCATGCCTGCTGGTTTCACATAAATCCACCAGAGACCGCTGTCGACTGACTGAATGACTGACTGACAGATCGACTTACCCACCCTGCTCCTTCCCTAAACCCAACCGATAGTGTTTTCAAAATCAACACTGTAATTCAATCTGAACAGTTGAGTGAGTTTTAAACATTAAGTAGTAACCTTTTTGCCACCTTTTGCAAATGTATTGTTATTTAACTATCTGTAACATCATCAAAAGGTCCTGAAGACTAAGTTCAACTGTCTTACTGAGTTTACAGACACTCTCTTTGTTTTCAAGACAAAGTATCTAATTTTCTCCACTAGAGGGCATGTATTCATAACAAACAGAGGCGTATTTTAATGACGTATTGACTAAGTGTGGAATTATAGGTGTTGTGCTCTTCATCATCCGACAGGACTCCTGCAGAAATCATGTCGATGGATGAGCTAAAGTATTCAACACTTATTATGGTAGTATGAAGCTAACCGAGGCTCATTCTGAAAACGTAGCCCCATATACATTTCTGGAGATCGCGAAATACGTCCCAGGAGGTAAATTTTTTGCAGTATTTGTTTTTGCGAATCCACCAGAGGGCGCTGTGTACGCTTTCAAAGATCTCAAATTAATCTCACACGTGCCAGTCATGCCTGCTGTTTTCACATAAATCCACCAGAGGCCGCTGTCGACTGACTGAATGACTGACTGACAGATCGACTGATCCAACCTCCTCCTTCTCTAAACCCAACCGATAGTGTTTTAAAAAGCACAGATTGACCCGATCACCCCTTCCCTAAACCCAACCAATAGTGTTTTCAAAAGCACAGATTGACCCGATCACCCCCTTCCCTAAACCCAACCGACAGTTTTAACAAGCAATCCAGAAAAAGAAAAGCCTTCGCCTGATTTTTACCACGTTCACACCCTGTTATTTACTCATTTATTTTATCTTTTGGCTTCTGTTTTTGTCTTACCTGCTTTCTAGAACCATTTTTCGCCATTCTCGAATCCTGTCATAGTGGTCAACTCCTTTCTGTGTCTCAAGTCCGCCAACGTACATGGCGAGCCACCAAACAAAGTGGTAACAGCAGTAAAGCCGTCCGTACGGAGGTAAGCAGTCAGCTGGTAAATGCGAAAAGAAACCGCCCAGTAGCATTCGTTTTAAAGACGAAATGCAGCCATACGTACCTCTCGCTACATAATTTGCGATCTCCAGAAATGTATACGGGGGTACGTTTTCAGAATGAGTGCATGTTGTATGAAGTAGAGTATAATCTGAAAATCCTGTTCAATTCGCAGATTATTTCTGTCTGAGGTATTGGGTGTGGCCAACACACCTAACCACGCCCCTCTAGCTGTCAGTTTTGACATCGCTATGACAACAAACAGAAATGGCGAGTAGGGGGAGGAGTCCGTAATGTGTGCACAATAACTATCCCAAAACCAGTTCTCGATATTTCTGAACGAAACGCCTACTTCACTTCATCCAATCAGCTCGCAGTGCAAAAAAACAAGCCACGCCCTCTACAAATATTCTCACTTATTATTGCGTTTTTCTACAAACTGCATCACAATACAAAATAAAAGCTCCCAGTTCATGCAGACTTTAATCCCGAACTCACCTTTCTGAGGAGTGATCCAGCATATTCATATCCGATTCGGACACGGTGAACTCACTGATGCGGATCTTCTCCTGCCTCTTCACCGACACAGAGTAGTAAACGTAGACCTTTTTCACCTTGGTGAACTGCGGATGCAGAGCGATACAGAGAAACCCTCGCTCATCTCCGGCCCACGGCGAAGTCAGAACGGCTCGGGTCAGATTCAGGAACGGCCTGTCAATCCGAGAACCATTCGGCAAGTAAGTCCACACAAAACCCAGCTGCTCGGCCACAAAGAATCGATGCGTGCCGTCATTAGCGTGCACCATCGCTACTGGATTTCTGAGCCCATTAGCCACTTCTTCAAGACATAGCTGGATGCACCCTTGCGGATCCGCCTTGACGTCTCCCAGATTTGCATTGAGCTCATCGTTGGAGAGCACGTTTGGGTAACAGTACTCGGGATCTTTCAGCTCCAGGTATTTGCAGAACTTGCCTCGGTCTTCTTCAATAGCGTAAGTGTGGTTGTTGTTGGTCAGGAGGCTGAGCGTGTATCGACACTGGAGCCAATAATCATTGCAGTAGTTTCCGCAGAGCCCTGGAAGCTCCCGCATCGGTGTGTTTGCGTCTTCTGCATCGTACAGATGAGCTGAATATGGAGAGCATTCCTGAAAATACAGCAAAAGTATTGATGTTTACTCAGTATTAACTTAGCTGATTAATCTGAAAAACAATGCTGAAGTCAGGTATTCTGCTCTGAAAATGTGAGTTATGTCTTTGTTTTGGCCATTATCCCACCCAATGGCAGTTTATCCAATTATATTTCAGCACCCCGGATTGCCTTGGTGTAATTTATTCAGTCATGAAGGCTCTCAAAGAATACGCTTATTTCACGCAGACGCCATTTAAAAACACGAAAGCAAGGCTGCGGTGGGAAGAAATCCGGAAGTATAGAATCAGCACTGAAAACATTGCAACAACATGCTGTGTACTACAAACCTTTAGCTGCTGTCGTGATTTCAAAGTGCAGAAATGGTGTAAACATTACTTTAATATCATTCTGGTAAGTTTATTTTAAACAATTAAAAGCATATTAGGCATCAAACAACGTCACTTTAAGAGTAATACGCTGAAGTGTTCTCCTAGGCTTCAGTGAGAGATAAAACACTGCAGTCCTCTGTAGCACACCCCTGTGTTGTCTGTAATAGTGTTGTCCCGGTACTGAAGTTTTAAAAATGTCAATTTCCTGCTAACATTTAAGCGCAGCTGAGGGCGTTCATAAGCAGCTGATTTGCCAGAGTATTCACCAGTGCTCAACAGAAACGACTGTGATTGGCAGTGAACCGCACTTCAAAGATTGCAAACACAAATAGACGGACACTGGAGCGTTTTAAAGCTGTGAAGATCAGTCGAGTCATCAAGTGGATCGCTCGTCTGTGTTTGCACTTGGTAAACATCAGCAAAGTGCCGCAAGAGCGGTGAACTGATGACCGTCATGGCTAATCACAGTCATTTCTGTTGAGCACTGGTGAACACAACAGCAAATCAGTGGTGTTTAAGAACGCCATAAAATTAATTTTCTTTTCTTTTCTTAATCTCTTTATTAATCCTGAGGCCGCCACAGCGGAATGAACCACCAACTTATCCAGCATATGTTTTACACAGCGGATGCCCATCCATCACTGGGAAACACCCATACACTCTCATTCACACACATAACCTATGGACAATTTAGCTTACCCAATTCCCATTACAGAAACGCCAAGTGACCTAGCCGGGATTCAAACCAGCAACTTTCTTGCTGTGAGGCGACAGTCCTAACCACTGATCCACCACTACCCTTAGGAACCTATCATTTTAAGAGTGCATGTCTGAGCTAAGAAAAAAAAGATCCAGGAAAAGAACAAGCGTCATGTCATTGGCCCATTAACACTGACTTGCCGCTAACATCAATAAACCTCGAGTTAACCCTGTGTTTGCTCAAGCAGCACATTCATCTGACACTTATTTGCCGTGTAAGGCTTTTCTCTTCTCCTCGCAGTCTGGCAAACGTGGCGTTATGCACGTCTTCTCTGCCGCTGGGATCCCGGGACTCAGTCCAGCAGCTGGTGATGATGGTCTGGGCTATAAATACAGTAACTCTTTGACGTTTTAGGCCAACCGAACCCTCATTATGTCCCGGCCACAACACCACACCCCTCAGCATTGGCAAAGACACTGCCAGCTCAGACCGGGACACATCTGAGATTACTATAATGACGTTAAACAAATAATTAAGCTCAAAGTGGTTTGTATCGATGGGGAAACTCGCTCATTACACATCACAGACATTGTAATGGAGCCAGTATGTGGGCGAGTAGTGTTTTGGGTCTCTCTAATGATGTTTGATTGCAAATAAGGCTAAATTTAAACCTTGCAATGGGGTTATGGGGTGTAAATGAGTACAGCGCTTTATACACAACACAGAAGGTTATGCAATATAATGTTAGCATAGAGAATAAGTGGCTGACATGAGTGGGAGAACATATGGAAATCTAATATATGGCCTTATAGGAACAATACACTCACCGGCCACTTTATTAGGTACACCTTACTAGATTGGACCCGCTTTTGCCTTCAGAACTGCCTTAATCTTTCATGGCAGAGATTCAACAAGCTACTGGAAATATTCCTCAGAGATTTTGCTCCATATTGACATAACAGCATCACGCAGTCGCTGCAGATTTGTCGGCTGCACATCCATGATGCCAATCTCCCGTTCCACCACATCCCAAAGGTGCTCTATTGGGTTGAGCTCTGGTGACTGTGGAGGCCATTTGAGTACAGTGATATCATTGTCATGTTCAAGAAACCAGTCTGAGATGATTCACGCTTTATGACATGGAGCGTTATCCTGCTGGAAGTAGCCATCAGAAGATGGAGAGACTGTGGTCATTAAGGGATGGACATGGTCAGCAGCAATACTCAGGTAGGCTGTGGTGTTGACTTGATGCTCAACTGGTACTAATGAGCTCAAAGTGTGCCAAGAAAATATCCCCCACACCATTA
>CAIGQQ010003895.1:2053119-2074715 GCA_903798035.1 Danio albolineatus
TTCATGTGCACTTTAAGACTGAATAAGACTGATTAATGCACTAAAAAAGGAAAGATTAATGTCATTTGTTGCAGTCTTAAAGGGATAGTTCACTCAAAAATAAACATTCTGCCATCATTTACACCTTTTCCCAAGTAATACTCTACTGGATCGTGTAAAAATGCCATAATATGCTCCATTTAAATGGACAGTTTACCTTAAAAACAACATTGACTTCTATAGTATTTGTTTTCCCAACAATGTTAATCAATTCATTCATTCATTCATTCATTCATTTTCCTTCGGCTTAGTCCCTTTATTAATCTGGGCCACAGTTCTAACCACTGAGCCACTGTGTCATACATATATATATATATATATATATATATATATATATATATATATATATATCCATATATATATATATAGTCAAACTAAACAAATCAAGACTTTCTCCAGGATGAAAAGATAATAGACTGAAAAATCTCCTGTGATCGTTTTGTAGCAGCAGGCTCCACAATGATCTCCATTTATCATGTAATTCTCCGATGACTCCCGTCTGGTGTATGACGTCACCAGTCTGGAGCTACAGAGGTGCATTCTTGGAGATGATCAATGTGTTGGTCACCTCATCGGCACTAAGTCTGCACAATGACAAGCTCCATTCATCAGAAAGACTCAGCGCTGTCATTCTGACCTGAGAACAGCTGTCTGAAGGTGGAGGAATTCACCAAAATAAGCCACTTTCAAAGTAAATCTGACCTTGACTTAGAAATCTGAAATTGCATTCCCTCTTCATATTATGTATTTGTATAGGCGGCAAGGTGGCTCAGTGGTTAGCCTCACAGTAAGAAGGTTGCTGGTTCGAGTCCAGGCTGGGTCAGTTGGCATTAGGCCTGTCACAATAATCAATATATCGACTTATGGCACAATACATGGACATGACCTCAATAATTTTTGGTGATGCAATATATATCGCCCATACGTAAAAACCAATTCTTGCAGCATTTTAGCTGATTGCACAACCTCTCTATCTCTATTGGAGGTGTCATTGTTAGTATGATTTAAAAAAAATCTATAGTATTTACCATAAATGACTAAAGTATATTCTGATGTGGGTGCCTGACAACTGAAAATAGATCTTGTAGCAGATATCGCAGCCTCTGCTACTTTTTACCTTGCTTTTTTATTATTATTTGTTAAGGATCAGCGTTTTCACATCCATATTCCAATACCTAAACATTAGATTATTAAAATGACTAAATTAAATTAAATATTCTTAAGAACAAAATATCATGTGTTCTTTTGAAGTGTGTACTAGCATTATGATGCTATTATATTGCCATTCTGGCATTATATAATGAGTGGCCTAAAATGGTCTTAAAATGACAATAATATTGTTTATCGCGATATATTTTGGTGCAATATATCGTACAACAAAAAAAAAGATATCGTGACAGGCCTAGTTGGCATTTCTTTGTGGAGTTTGCATGTTCTCCCCGTGTTGGTGTGGGTTTCCTCCGGGTGCTCCGGTTTCCACCACAGTCCAAACACATGTGGTACAGGTGAACTGATGAACTAAATTGGCCGTATTGTGTGAGTGTGTGTGTGTGAATGAGTGTTTATTAGTGTTTACCAGTACTAGGTTGCAGCAGGAAGGGCATCCGCTGCGTAAAGCATATGCTGGATAAGTTGGCGGTTCATTCCGCTGTGGCGACCCCAGATTAATAAAGGGACTAAGCCGAAAAGAAAATGAATGAATGAATGAATGATAAACGCATAGACTTAGTTTGTATTTCATCAATTGTGATCAACTGCAGGCAAGTTATAAAAGCACGAGTGAACATCCAGAAACCCTTCTGAGTCTTAATACCAATTAATGATGTGTCACGTTGAAACTAATATCATGTGACGTACAGTTTTCTCTCATTATCTTTAAGATTACTGTATGTGACTCATTCGTTTTTGTACTGAAACTCAAGACTGAATATGATTTAATTAAAAGCCAAAAATACCCAAAGTTTAGATCAGGCCAACTGCAAACGCTGAAGGACAGAAATCAGCCTTGTTTTTACACTCACACATAATCGTTTGGCATCTCTTACACTGTAAAAAGGGTTAAGTTGACTTTACTATAAAAAAGTGAATAAACCCATTGCCATAAAATTATTAAGTAAATGAACTATGGGCATAATGTAAAAAAATATTTAAGTTAAGTGAATGTTAAGTTCATTTCAAGAGTTCACACTTAGCTGATGATTGATAATAAAGTGTTCAGCATGCTGTCCCAGGAGAGAGCCCTGAGCTCATAAGATCCTCGAGCCCGGGGCTCCCTCCCGTTTGCAGGGCGAGAGGAGAGTTTGAGCTCAGGTAGATCTCGATGAACTCCCCCTCGACTTATTTCCGGCTAGTGGCAGAACTGCGATGAGGTGTACTCGCTAAGAGCTTGACTGTGGTATGAATTTGTGTGTTCAGTTTACTTAGGGTGCGTGTTGTTTAGACCATGGGAGGAAACCGGAGAACCCGGGGAAAACCCATGCGAGCACGGGGAGAACAAGCGAAACTCCGCACAGAAGTGTCGTCTGGTTTAGTAGAGACTTAAACCAGAGGCATTCTTGCTGTGAGGCAACAGTGCTAATCACTGGGCCGCCGTGTCGCCCATCTGAAAGGAAGGAAAGTAGGGGTGAGTGGGTTCTTCAAGACGAAGATGTTGAGATAAGAAAACTTTGGTTATTTATAGAAAGTTAGGAATCATCTGATTGGATAATCGATCATGATCTGACGCTGGAACAGCTGCGAACAATCATAAGCACGTGATCCTCTCCAAATTATTTTATAAATAAACTTCACTTTACTCAAAACAGGTTTATTTTTACTTAAAATTCTGCTGTAACAGAATTACTTACATTTTTAAGTAAAATCAACTTGTCAGTTTTAAGCCACTGCATTTATGCACTTTTTTAAGTAATGATATTTAACTTAATTCATTAAAATCATTATTTGACAGCAACGGTAGTCAAAAAATGCCCTCAAAATAAGCTGCAGAGCTCATTTTTTATTAGTTTTATAAGTTTGGTCCAATTCCAACTCTATTTTTGTACCCCTACCCCTTCCCCTTGGCCCTTGAAACAGAGGGTGTACTCACACTATGCTATCCGAACCGTGCTCAGGCCCATTTCCCGGATCGCTTGAGAGATCATTTCTTTATATCTCGTTCAGCACAGTGGACATTTCTTCCTATCATTATATGGTTTCAGTGGTGTGATATGCAGTGACACACAGTCAGATATTCCCCTGAACAGATCAGCCACCTCTGGCGCTCATAAACAATCATGACGTCCTCGTGCTGCAGGAATGAGGAGGTCTACTAAAGGTGCAGCTGTGGTGCAGTGAGGGGTTTGTGTCCACAATAATCTCCCACAGTTTGTGTTCATTAAACAGTAAGAATGAGTAATAAATCCATATCAAACAGTCCCCAAAAATCACGTCTCCTCTTCAGTTTTGAGCTTAGGCATGCTTTGCACTCACACTACAAGCGTACCGCGCCAAAGCCCAAGTGAACCGCGCTCAGGCACACCTCTTCCAACCGGGCCAGGGCCGGCCAACTGTACCGTGCCTGAGCCCGATTCAGCGCACTCACACTTCTCAAATGATCCGGGAAACAGGTCTGGGCATGGTTCGGATAGCATAGTGTGAGTACGCCCTCAGGAACAACACAAGGGATTAAACCAAACTAAGGGGTATAAATACACAAGGACTCAGGGAACTGATAAAACACAGGGGAGGAGCACAGGTGAAACTCACGAACATCAGGAAACGGAACAAAGGAGCACATGGGGAAGGTCACATGACACAAACACAATTACACTCTGACAATTACTTCTTTCTTTTTCGTTCTCTTAAAACCTGTATAACACATTTTAATCTGTTTTAACCCGTTATTATTTGTTTTTATGCTCTTATACTTGTGTCTTTCATTCTTGTATGTAAAGCACTTTGAATTACCACTATTAAATTTATTCATTCGGTTTCTTTTCGGCTTAGTCCACAGCGGAATAAACCGCCAACTTATCCAGCATATGTTTTACACAGCGTATACCCTTCCAGTTGCAACCTATCACTTGGAAACATCCATACACACTCATACACTACCAGTGGTGTAAAGTAACTAATTACAAATACTCTGCACTACTGTAATTGAGTAGTTTTTCTCAGTTATTGTAATTTACTGAGTAGTTTTATAAATGTGGACTTTTCCTTCCCCTTGAGCACATGTTTAGTGCAGTATCGGTGCTTTTCCTCCACTACTGTCCTTCATCCTGCAGTCACTACTGTATTTCTGTCTTGTCTATGGTCATTGTCTACAGTAGAAAGATCAGTCCTGTGATTCCTGTCCAATTAAATCACACATAGAGAGAAAATCACATCATACTGAACAACCTCAAGACATGGGCGCTTTATAAACGCAGCAAACCTTTGGGAAACATTAAAAATGTCCAGGAACATGTCCAAAATCTGCACACACAATGAGCCAGAGACTGTTTATAGACTGCAGGTCACTGAAAATGATGGATGTCGACTGTATGAGGACTGAAATCACCAAACAGCCTTAAACTATCACTAAATGGAACGAATGAAGAATGGAAGGAAGGGCCAAGTAAAAGGAAGGATCGAACAAGGAATGGAAGGAAGGATCGAAGAACCAAATAAATGACGGATTCAAGGAAGGACTGAACAAACTAAGGAAGGAAAGAAGAAACAAACTAATTAACAAAGGACCTAATGAAGGAACAAAAATATGGAAGAAAGAATGAGCGAACAAATGAAGGGAGGAAAGAAGGAAGGAGCAAATGAATGAAGGAAGGATTCAAGGAAGGACTGAACAAACTAAGGAAGGAAGGAACGAATGAATGAACAAAGGACCTAATATAGGAATGAACAAAAATATGAACGAACAAACGAGTGAATGAAGGAAGGAGGGAACAAACGAATGAATGAAGGAATGAGAGAACAAACAAATAATTGAAGGAAGGTTGGAAGGAACGAACGAAAATAGGAAGATCCCTAAATACACCACATGCTGTTTGTGCAGGGATGTGTAAACGTAACATTCTGTAAACGCATCAACTTTTTCACAGTGTAATACTCACTGCTCACTACTCTTGAGTACTTCTAAAAGCTCTACTGTTTACTCATACTTTGAGTCATATTTACTGCAGATACTTTTACTCTACTTGCACTACATTTTTGGGCAAGTACTGATACTTTTACTTGAGTATGATTTTCAGTACTCTTTCCACCACTGAATTTAGCCTACCCAATTCACCTACACCACATGTCTTTGGACTGTGGGGGAAACCGGAGCACCCGGAGGAAACCCACACCAACACGGGGAGAACATGCAAACTCCACACAGAAAATGTGGCTCAAACCAGCAACCTTCTTGCTGTGAGGCGATCGTGCTACTCACTGTGACACCCACATATAAACTTGCCTTGCCTAAATAAAAAAACACAACTCACCAAATTCATGCTATTAATCTTCACACACCCCTGATACCTTTTTAAACATCATTTCTATCTTTAACAGTCCTAATATAAGCTGTTTTCCACTTATGCATGCCGCGTAATAATTCATGAGTGCACAGATTGCCTCAGAATCATCATGATCCCGGAGACATGTATATTTAATAAATCTTTTATTGTTTTCTCCGGACAGATTTCCAGTGAAACAGCTCTCTTCATTACTTCCAGCCCGTCGCGAAACCAAACCCAAGGAGCATGAAGACAACATTTGTACGAAGCACACGGTAAAGCGGCGACATATTAAAACGAAGAGAACAAGCAGTGCAGATTTTGCTCCTGAAGTCATGTGCATAATCAGGCGTCCCGCTGCCACATGTCGCACTTCTCTCTCGGATATTAAAAGGTCAACAGATTTAAGCAGCTCATTCTCATGTACGCTGCTTTGACAAACATTTTATAACCTTTATAACCTTTTCATTTCTCTCATGTAGTATTTTAGATTTTATTTCATTCATTTTCCTTCGGCTTAGTCTCTTTATTCATCAGGGGACGCCACAGTGGAATGAACCACCAACTATTCCAGCACACGTTTTGCACAGCGGATGCCCTTCCAGTCATAACTCACCCATACACTCATTTACACACACACACACTACGGCCAGTTTAGTTCATCAATTCCCCTATAGCGCATGTGTTTGGACTGTGGGGGAAACTCGAACCAGTGACCTTCCTGCTGTGAGGCGAGAGTGCTAACCACTGAGCCACCATGCCACCTTAATAACGTTTAATAAAGTTAAAAATAGATGCAACTACACTGGATAAATAATTCAAAATAATATTGAATATATATATATATATATATATATATATATATATATATATATATATATTTTATATATTATTTATTTTTTGTATTATTTATAATAACAAAATTATTTAATTTATTGTTTGTTTATTAAATGTATTTATTGTATTATTTATTTACCTTTATATTTTTAGATTATTCTTTATTTTAGTATTTTATGTTAGAATCTTAATAACGGTTAATAAATTAAAAAGTGGATGCAATTACAGCTTAAATAATTCAATATAATATTTAATATGTTAATTGATAATTAATAATTAGTTAATAATTTATTAATAATATCTAATATGTTTTTAATGTATTGTTTAAATATTTAATTAAGTAAATAGGTAATGTGTATTTATATAGTGCATTTATTGTGTATGATCATACACCCAAAGTGCTTCAAAGTCATGAGTGGGGTGGGTGGGGTGGTTCTCTTCACTACACCACCAGTGTGCAGCTTCCACTTGGATGATGCAACGGCGCCAGAGTGCTCAACACATCAGCTATATTTAATTTCAGCTTTATTTAAAATATTATTTTTTGTTCATTATTTATGTACTTTTTATTTTAGTGCTTTTAGTTTTTTATTTAGAATCTTGATGTTTAAAGGTAAAAATAAATGTAAAACACTGTTTAAATGTTTAAAAATAATATCTAATATGTTTATTATAGTTCATGTATTTTATATTTAATATCAGCTTTATTTAAATAATTTATTATTATTATTATTATTATTATTATTATTATTATTATTATTATATTATTATTATTATTATTATTATGTTATTCATTATTTTATTTATTTTACTTTAAATCTGAATAATTGTTAAATAAAGTAAAAAATGATATAATTATTTTGAAAATATTTTAAAATAATCTTTAATATATTTATTATAAAGTTTTTCATGTAGTATTTTATATATTTTTTCAACTTTATTATTATTATTTTTTAATTGTCTTTTTATTATTAGATTATTTTTTCATTTTACTTATTTTACTTTTTATTTTAAAATGTTAATAAATGTTAAATAAAGTAAAAAATGATGCAATCACACTGTATAATGAATATTTCAAAATAATATCTAATATATAGTGTTTTCATATAAAATATAATATTTTATATCAGTTTTATTAGTTTTTTTGTCATTTATTTACTTTTTTTCTTTATTTTAGTTTCAATTTTAGAATTTTTATAAATACTAAATAATGTAAAAATTAAATAAATAGTAAATAACGGTTAATTAAGTAAAAGTTGTAGCAATTACACTGTTTAAAAATTTCTAAATAATATCTAATATATTTATTATAGAATTTTCATGCAGTATTTTATTTATTTATTTCATGCTTTATTTAATTTTTTGTTTATTTATTTACTTTTTATTATTTTTGTCTTTATTTTTTATTATTTTCATTTATTTATTTTAAAATCATAATGATTTTTAAATAAAGTAAAAAAGGATGCAATCACACTGTTTAATTATTTCAAAATATTATCTAATACATTTATTATAGTATCTTATGTAGTATTTTATATTTTATTTCAACTTTATTTATTTAAATATATTTTGTTTATAATTTCTTTATTTTAATTTTGCTTTTATATTATTAAATTATTTGTTATTTTACTTTTTTATTTTAAAATCATATTAATGGTTAATAAAGCAATTTTTTTTTTACATAAATATATAAAATATTTCACCTTTTCTTGTAGTGGTTTAAATATATTCTCTACCACATTATTAAACGTTATATATACACTTCTAGAACTGTTTATAGCATTGTATATTCAGTATGATGTAATTAAACTTATAAACAAACAAACAAAGATATTCTCAAAATCATGAATGAGCAAACGCATTTCCAGTAACAAAACTAAATGTAGTAACGTCACAAGAACAAATGCAAATAAATACACAAATATCACAATCACTCAGACACACAGCTCACGAAACTCACTATAATAATCATATAATGTGTTCGATGGGAAAATGCAGAAATGTAAACAACTATTGAATAAATAAAAAGAGTACCTCTGTGTTTGTGCTGCTGAGCTGACAGACGGATGAAGAGTTTTTAATATGTCACTCAAACATGCGTGTGTGTGTGAGTGTGCGTGTGTGTGTTATAGAGAGAGTAATCTCGCTGGAGGCAGATTATAGAGCCCGTCTGCGCTGATCTGCTCTCTACATCTCAACTAAAATCACACATCTCTCACATTTTACATGTGGAAATCAATAACTCCTCAGTTTGTTTACTCAATCCTTGTGTTTTCTTGTTATACTGAACTTGTGATACGAAACATATGCATGTGTGTATTTTGATCTGAATTAAAACATTCAGCCTTTGAAATGTCAGAAAACCAGCAAATCCAAGAGGATTGTGGGTCATGATGACAAACAACATCTGCCACCATCAGCTTACATGACAGTTGTAGCATGTAACGTTTAACATCATTAGGGCATGTTTGAAATGCTAGTTCATGCTAGCAACATGTTAAAACATGCAAGCAGTATGTTAAAAATGCCTAGCATTGTTATGTAACATGTTAGCCACATGTTAAACATACAAGAAACATGTTAAATAATGTTTGTTTTATGGTCATGGCAGCTTACAGTTGTAGCATGAAACATGTTTAACATCCTTGGGACATGTTTGAGTTAATACTTCATGCTATGAATATGGTAAAACATGCTAGCAACTTAATTAATATCTAGCGTTGTTGTATAACATGTTAGCAACATGTTAAACATACAAGAAACATGTTAAATAATGTGTGTGTTATATGATAGTTTACAGTTGTAGCATTAAACATGTTTAACATTCTTGGGACATGTTTTAGATGATACTTCATTTGATCAATATGGTAAAACATGCTAGCAACTTAATTAATATCTAGCATTGTGGTATAACATGTAAGCCACATGTTAAACATACAAGAAACATGTTAAATAATGCGTATGTTATAGCCATGATAGCTTACAGTTGTAGCATGAAACATGTTTAATATCCTTAGAGCATGTTTGAGTTGATACTTCATGCGATCAATATGGTAAAACATGCTAGCAACTTAATTAAAATCTAGCACTGTTGTATAACATGTTACCCACATGTTAAACATACACAAAACATGTTAAATAATGCGTATTTTATAGCCATGATAGCTTAAAGTTGAAATGGTATGTTAAAAACATGCTAGCAACTTAATTTATGTCCATCATTGTTATATAACATGTTAGCCACACATGTTAAACATACAAGGAACATATTAAATACTGCATAAGTTACATGGTCATGACAGCTTACAGTTGTAGCTTGAAACATGTTTAACATCCTTAGGACATGTTTGAGATGATACTTCATGCTAGCATGTTTTAACATTCTTTTTGTATGTTTTAAAATAATGCTAGCAACTTAATTAATTAAACAAATAGTGCTATTAGAAAGCTAGCAACATACTAAGAACATGTTAGCAACATGTTAAACCAACAATAAACATGCTAATTAATGAATATGTTATGGTCATGACTGTCTACAGTTGTAGCAGGAAACATATACAGAAAAACATGTTTAGCATCCACATGTTTGAAATATCATGCTAATTCATGCTAGCAATATGTTAAAGCATGTAAACAGTATAATAAAAACATGCTAATACTTTTTAAAACAAGCAGCAAGTCGGCAATGCTAAATGTGTTAGCAACATGCTAATTCATGTTGACAAAAGTGTTACTACAATTTTGTGTTGTGTTAATGCGAGCTAACAGCATACTAAGACATGTTAAACATACAATAAACATGTTAATTAATATAAATGTTATGCTATGACCGTGATAGCTTACAGTTGTAGCATAAATCATTTAATATCCTAAAGACATGTTTGAAATAGCATGCTAATTCATGCTAGCAATATTCATTCATTCATTCATTCATTCATTCATTTTCTTTTCAGCTTACTCCCTTTATTAATCCGGGGTTTCAATCAAATGGGTTTAAAACAATTAAGATCTGCTTTTATTCTAGCCAAAATAAAACATAATACTTTCTCCAGAAGAAAAAATATTAGAGGAAATACTGTGAGAAATTCCTGAATCTGAGAAACATCATTTGGAAAAACAAAATAATAATAAATCACAGGAGGGCGAATAATTCTGACTTCAACTGTATAATCATCGTCCTCTGTGGTTTCTGCAGATGAATCAGCTGCAAATCTCCCTTTACCTCCTCATCTGGACTGGTGAGACTGAAGTGACAGAGCGGGAGGATGATGAGGATGATGAAGATGTTTATAATGTCCTGATGAAGCATTCAGAGCAGCTGCTTTAGAAACTCTAAAATGCCTTTCATGTAAACCCGACCAAACTCTTGACTTCCAAAGGGCTGAGCGATGCTTAAGTGCATTAAATATGAAAGCATAACACAACTTCACTCCCGATTCAGAAATAAACAAGGTCCAAACTCACATCGCCGACATACTGAGAATGTTAAACGGTGAACACGCCTGCAAAAATGCTCCGCTAACATGCTTTAAGAACATTAAAAAAAGCAAAGGGATATTAAATATTGAAACGCTGAAATTATTTATAATGTCTGGAGAAAGAGTTTAGTGTCATTATACAAAAATATCCGTCCAATCGGAATCGAGTATTTCTGAGAGAGTTAAGAATTAACATCTGATCATGTTTATGTAATCGATAGTTTTAACTCGGTCCTAGAGGGCCCGTGTCCTGTTGAGTTTAGCTCCAACTTGCTTCATCACACCTTCCAGGACGTTTCAAGTACATCTAGCTTGATTAGCTGGTTCAGGTGTGTTTGATTAGGGTTGGAGCTAAACTCTCCAGGACACCGGCCCTCCAGGACCGAGTTTGGACACCCCTGTTTTTTTGACCTTATCAATCACTCAACTCAAGTCTGCATTAAAGAACTAAAACGAACTCAAGTCTACATTAAAAAATAAGCTCAACACCTCACAAATGAAGAGATCTGACCACACTGTAAAAATCCAACTTACAAATTGTTAACTCAGTTTAAAATTGTAAGTTAGGCGGACATATTTTTGAGCTCAGAGTTTTTTACTCATAAAAATGATTCAACTGCATGTTTGGAACTGTTTGTTCATTGAAAGTGAAAAATTCAGTTGAGGAGACTTTAAATTTTGATTTCTCCATATCTTTAAAAAATAAAAAGTTGAGTTCACTTAAAATTTTAAAGTAACCGGCTGCAAAGAAATTTTGAGTTTATTAAGCTACAGTGTTTGAAGTTGTGCCAAATTATTCCGTAATGTATAATTGACTTGTCGGTGCCAATGGTGTAGTCGTTAGTGTGTCGACACATGCACTCCGGTGTTCACGGCGACCTGAGTTCGATTCCCACCTCGTGGTCCTATGCTGATCCTTCCCCTCTCTCTGCTCCCCATGCTTTCCTGTCAATACTCTATACTGTCCTGTCCATTAAAGGTGAGAACCCAGAAAAAATTGTTCTAAAAAAATATATAATTGACTTAAACCAGCCTTTTCGGTCAACTTAAAAAAATAATTTGGCTCAACTTCAACCACTGAAGTTCAATAAACTCAAAATTTCTTTGCAGCCGGTTGCTTTAAAATTTTAAGTTAACTCAACTTTTTATTTTTTACAGTGCAGATACTGGTAACCGAGTCAGCAGCGGTGTATTATTACACAAATACGTTAGCATGCTGTTTACATTTATGGAGTGTGACCAATAGAGTGTGACCAATGCTTATACCTTATGCCGAGTTCAGACTGCATGATTTTAGCCCCGATTTTGACTCGCCGAGAGGTTTTGCTACGTGAGTAACAATCACACAGTGTGAACTAAAGACAAGATCTGAAAGAAACACTGATGAGTCTCCGACACCTGTGAGATATTTGGCGTGCTTATTATCTAGAGCTGTCGGCGACTCAAATCATGCTTGTGAAATGTGTTCTGATGGAAAATAACATCAGCGATCACTTACAGCCAATGATAGAGCCGTGTGGGTGCCTGCAGGCCAGCGGGAGGATGAGGCAGAAGTTAAAAGGGCTCATTTTTAGTTTATTTGGACACAAGAAATGGAGGAAAAATGAGTGTAAATTTGGCAGGAGCACCCGTGTGTGTTTGACGTGTCGTCTGAGCAATACCATAAAGGGTCGAAGAAGAAAATAGTTGAGGAGAATTTGCTAATTCCCTTCAAAGCCAGGTGAGCAGAGTAAGTAGATTGTCCCCATTAAACTCTTCTTTATCATTATGTAGTTAACAATAGCCCATTTCATAAATGTTCATTACTGACCTCTCTATGAACATGATCTGATTATAACTGCAGATCAATGATGTGAAATAGCCTACTGTCTGTGATTATATCAAATAAATAAATAAATGCAGCATATATGAACACACACAGCCCCTTACAGTCTCCGATATGATCAGTTACAGAAAAACTACACACAGCAGACATTTAGTCCTTATTCAATAACAACAGGGGATATAGCCCACAGTCAGTGCAGAGCTCTCATCTGTGTGTGTAATCTTCACCAGCACATGTAGCCTCTGTTAGAGAGTAACTCCGTCATTCCCAGTTCATAATAGTCCAGAAGATGATGATAATGGTTAAACGCAGCAGTTTCTTCATGTTTGCTGAAAGAATCATTTGCTCCTTTGTGTTTATTAGCTTCTCCTTTGTTTCTGCAGGCGTCAGTCTCGTGTTTGTCTGTTTCTGAAAGGATCGGGTTTCAAAAGCACGTCAATAATCAAGCGCACGTTATTATCATCAGCTCAAGAGGTTTGTTATTTCAAATATTGACATGCACGCGAGCGCACATGAGAAAGCGAAACCGCTCGCGCTTCAGACGGGCTCGTAAAAAACTACGGCGCACAGGGGAGAATCTGCTCCTCTTTTTGGATTTGTGGCTGTTCATTAGGATGACGACAAGTTTTATTTGAGCTCGGGGCGAACATGGGTCATTATTATATGTATATATTGTTTCACTGTAATGTTTCGGCTGTGTATTTAAACATGGCGGGTCCTTTGTTTTCATTCTGGCTTGTTGCACGAGCAAATGACGTATCTCTGTAAACCAATAGCGTTCAGCTGCGCATCTAGCTCTGCCTTTTGCTACCCTTGGTACCCTTTGCAATGGGTAACCAAAAAGTGCTACGGTAGGGTTCGGTACGCTTTTAGACAGTGGAAACGGCCATAAAAGTGTACCAAACCGTACCGTACCATACCACACAGTGGAAACGGGCCATAACAAAAGATATACTACGTGATCTCGTATTTTTGTCACTTTTCGCGTGTGTTTGGTTGTGGGACATAGTTTGGACAAAGCTGCCGGCTATTCATCCTATTGTGAAGTCATGCAGTGTGAAACTCCCTGTCGCCGATCCATCTTGCAGTGCAAACACATCACCGACAGAACACTACCCCAGATAGTCATGCAGTGTGAACACATCTGTGACATGACTACTTCAAACATCCTGCAGTCTGAACTCGGCATTACAGTATTTCTATTTTACAACTAAACAGCATGAATGAGGAGGACAGTGTTAAAAATATCTGTTAATTTCCATATTTTGTGTGTTTTCGGTTTATTTGCGGTTGTGAATTGCATTATGGGATGTTGAACTCTGCTCCGTCCACTTCTGATGTTGAAAATTCAACTCTACAGTTTAACAAAGTGACTTTTATTGACATGTTAGTAGTTTGAGTATAATGATATGTATGTATTATCATGTAATGTATTAGAAATAATATAAAGAAAAATATTTAAAATGACAGAAAATGTGCTGCAGTTTATTATAAGGTTTTTGTAACATAATATACAACACCAACCCACACAATATAACACTTTAAACTTTTAAACACATGCAGAAAACTCACATTTTTAACTTTTGAAGGTTATTAGTCGTTGGAATAAAGATTAAGATCCCATAATTCAACTCAAAAGCAGAAATAAATGGGAAAAATAAAAAACTTGAATAATAAAAATATAGAAAAATGCTAATTTAAAGATATTTTTACTGTGTATGGTCACAGATTTGCATCTGTTATCGGGTCTGGGTGAGTTTGGGAACAGATGTGACCGGTGGCCACTTTACATTTCTCATTAGCATTCTGTCACTTCATAATAAAGAGCCTGAAGAAAAAAACAGGTTGATTAATCTTCTCTCAACACCAGATGCTTCACTGTATGACCATCACTGAAGCTTTTCAGACTTTATTCATTATTCATTCATTTCCCTTCGGCTTAATCTCTATTTCAGAGGTCGCCACAGCGGAATGAACCGCCAACTATTCCAGCAAATGTTTTATACAGCGGATGCCCTTCAAGCTGCAACCCAGTACTGCGAAACATCCATACACACACATACACTACGAACAATTTAGCCTACCCAATTCCCCATGTGTTGGGACTGTGGGGGAAACCGGAGCACCCGGAGGAAACCCACGCAACCACGGGGAGAACAACAAGCAAACTCCACACAGAAATGCCAACTGACCCAGCCGAGGCTCAAACCAGCGACCTTGTTGCTGTGAGGCAATTGTGCTACCCACTGCACCACCGTGAGGCTTATATTATTATTATTATTATTATTATTTATTTTATTTTATTTATTTTATTATTATTATAATTAACTTAATAGTTTTAACAAATTTAAGTGGATTTAACAATTTGTTGTCCAAAAAAACCCTCAAGAATTGTGTTGTTGCATTTAAAATACGTAGTTTGAACCAAAAGGAAACACCATTTTATGAGTGTACTACAAGTTTTTCTAAATTTTGTAGGCCTGGAAAATGCCGTGTCAACATTACATGACTTTTCCAGGTTTTTCATGACCGTATGAACCCAGTGAGAAAGTTACATAAAGAACCAATGAACTTAACTGATGGGGAAACAACTAAAAAGATGCATAGTAATGTCAACAAAAAGCATAAAAGGTGATGTGCCATGCAGGGAATTCTGGAAAAGTCAATTTACAGTTATTCGCCGTTTAGGGAAACAATGTTAACCAGGTTACGGATTTTTACTGTAGCTTTTTTACAGCTTTTTTACCATTGAAATCACAGCCATTTGTTACAGTGTGTAACAAGAGACAATTCAATCATAACATAACGTTAAAACAGCGATCATAACATTATTTATCATTATGTGGCTTTATTTGTTTTCTTGAAAGCTTTAGAAATTAAAAATGTAAAAATACCTTGGGATCATTGTTTTGGTTTACTTTCCCTTAAAATGGCCTTTACCAGTAGAGCAATTCTATGCAAATGTTAACCTTGCCATGAAAAAATTAAGTTGTCACCATAAATAGCGAAACCCTTTAAATTTTTTAGTGTATTCTTGTATTTTACAGTGCTGTACAAATACTCAAAAATGTCTCGGTCAATGTTTTAAAACAATTATATTTAATTTACCAAAGTCACAGAAGTGGAAATTTCACATCCGTCACATCCATAACAGAAAAGTGTCACATCCATAACAAAGCTTTTTCTTCATAAATGCAAAAATGTAAATTAAAATAAAACCAACCATGTTTGTTCTACAGAGAGCAGACTCTTATCCTTGTGATTATCATTATTTCTTTTGTGTTGTGCAGTTTAATCCACAGAATTTCTACAAAGTATGTTGTAGACTGTAAACTCCCAGACTTTTTTCGTCACATCCATAACGCAGGTTTATTTCCCTCATTTAAAGTATAAAAATTGTTTTCAGATTGATATTTTTCTGATCCCATAATTCTGTTTATATTTGTTTTGGGAAAATGTAAACAGATGTTTCAATATAATGTTAACATATAGGCCTACCTTATCTGTGCGTTTATATTTTGAGTTTTTTTTTTTACCACAAATGTCACATCCATAACGCTGGAATTGCTCAGTAATAACTACAAATTATTCTAGTATTTTCTTTATGTGTGTAGCTATTAAAAGTTAAACCCTTAAAACACACACATAATAAGTAAATCAGACTGTCAACATTGCGAAAGTTACCAGATTAGCCTCAATCGTATATATAAAGGTAATTTTATGACAAAAAAAAGCGTGGTAAATCGTACCTGCGCTGCAGTGTGTGTCACTATCAAAAGTTACACTAAACCCTAAACACACACGTACACACATAAATACAATAAGTACACCAGACAATCAACATAGTCGCCAAATTAGCCTTATTCGTGAATATAAAAGATAATTTTATGACAAAAAGCTCTGAAAGTCGGACCTGCGCTGAGGTGTGTAGCTATCAAAAGTTACACTTAACCCTTAAAACACACTCATAATAAGTAAATCGGACTGTCAACATTGCAAAAGTCACCAAATTAGCCTCAATCGTATATATAAAGGTAATTTTATGACAAAAAGCGCGGTAAGTCGTACGTGCGCTGCGGTGTGTGTCGCTATGCTATCAGAAGTTACACTAAACCCTGAACACACACACACACACACACACACACACACACACACAATAAGTACACCAGACAATCAACATAGTCACCAAATTAGCCTCAATAATGAATATAAAAGATAATTTTATGACAGAAAAAAAGCGCGGCAAGTCGTACCTGCGCTGCGGTGTGTGTCGCTATCACAAGTTACACTAAACCCTGAACACACACACAATAAGTACACCAGACAATCTACATAGTCACCAAATTAGCCTCAATACTGAATATAAAAGATAATTTTATGACATAAAGCGCGGTAAGTCGGATCTGCGCTGAGGTGTGTAGCTATCAAAAGTTACACTAAACCCTGAACACACACATACACACAATAACTAAACCAGACAATCAACATAGTCACCAAATTAGCCTCAATTATGAATATTAAAAGATAATTTTACGACAAAAAGCCTACCTGCGCTGCCATCAGTGATAACTCCATCCTCGTCCTGTCGTGTTTGAGCCTGTGTTGATGTCTTCTCCGCTCCTCGTGCGCGCGTCTGTCTCCGCCGTGTGCGCGCGCGTCTGTGGAGGATTTAGCTGCAGGCTCGCACGTGCACGCCATCCTCGCAGAATTATTCATGCAACTTTATTTTTTGACAGTCAGACGCACTGACACTTGAACTGCCTCCTACCTCTCCACAACTACTGGGCTGTAAACATCATGCCTTCTATCATGCCAGTTCATGAATTATTGTGCTTCATTAACACGAGCAGCTATGTCGTCACAAGGGCTTTATCTCACTAATTAGATGGGCTTTGAGTCAAAAATGCAATTATGCATATGCGATTTTGGGAAGAAGTTGATATCATACCAGTCATGACGACACTGTGCTGTTTGTTCAAACTACTCATTTAATATGAGCTGAAACAACTCATTTCTGGAGTTTTTAGGGGGACAACTTGACAGTTTTATGTTCAAGCCACATAAATTTGACATCCCAAGTCAACCCTGTCAACCCTCCCGTTTTTCCCGCCCAGCTAACAAATTTAGGTTGTGAGAACGTTCTCATAACGTTACCTGTAACGTTCCGAGAATGTTGAATTGTCCAGTTCGCTTAATGTTGCTAGAACGTTTTTTTATGGTTAGCATAAAGTCCTTACAACGTTTTCAAAACATAAATTTCCACCAAAATATAATGTTCTAAGAACGTTTATTTGTAACGTTACAATAACGTTGAAATGTCCAGTTTGCTTAATGTTGCTAGAACGTTTCTTTATGGTTAGCATAATGTTCTTACAACGTTCATAAAACCTACGATGAGAACGTTCATCAAGTGCAAATAACGTCCTGAAGACGTTCCAAGAACTTTGTTATAAGAACATTTTCCATCAACATTTTAAAAACGTTCAAGTGCAAATAACGTCCTGAAGACGTTCAAAAAACGTTGTTATAAGAACGTTTTTTAACAACGTTACAAGAACGTTAACAACGTTATGAGAACATTCTAAAAACGTTCCATTAATAAAGTTCTGTGCTAACATTTTCACAACTTTTACAGAACGTTAGTGAATGTTCTGGGAACGTTCCCTGTTAGCTAGGCGGGACTCTCCCGTGTTTCACAGTTCTATACCGTTACTATCCTGTAAATGTATTTTCCCGTATTTCTCCCGTATTTTCAGTCTTTCTCTGAAGGGTGGCGATAAACATTAAAGAGCCGATCCTCCCTATACGCAACCCATACCGCCGCACCACCAGGGGCCGCCCCTTGCTCTTAAATGTGAGTCAGTTCTGTGCTTTCAGTTTATTTAGGCATGAAACACTTTGAAATAAATATAAAAACGCCGGGATTCCCTTTCCTTTTCATTACAGGTGCCGTCGCTGCTCCTGTGCAATCCTCAAAACAGTCATAAAGCGGTGCGTGACTGTCAGACGCGCTCCATAGTGAGAAACAGACGCTGTTTCCCAAACCGATTCTGTACATGTGATTTGAAGCGGAGTGAAAGTCTGGGTTTGGGTGCGTGTTTGAACAGACATATACACATCATTAATATAAATAACAGCTAAAGATGGCCATCTTGATGGGTTTTTTTCCAAACACAACTAATTTTGTCCTAAATGAGTATAAAAAGTTAGAAAAGCAGTCGAATGCTTCATTATAATGTTATTATAATATATTTTAAAGTGACACCTCTGTTATTTAATGTAATCTAATGAAAAATCATTCATTTGTTGCTCTTTAATCAGGATGTGTGAGTTATACATTGAAGAAAAGCGTTAATGAGATTTGATAATTCTATTTCTTTATTAATGTTTTCTTCATAATGTATCCCTTATTTTCACATCCCAATGTTGACAGGTATGGGCGGCATGGTGGCCATCATCGCTGGTTTGAGACCTGGCTTTGCCAGTTAGTGTTTCTGTATGTAGTTTGAATGTTCCACATATTCTTCCCTCTCCATATGCACCATACACTTTTTAAATCAACCCTTCATGTTTAAGGGCAGGGGCGCCGCAAAGGGGGGGGGGGGTTAAGTTAGGACGATTCTAAGGGCCCATGCACTCTAGGGGCCCACAGAGATCTGCTTTATAATTAATACCAGTACTATAATGTAAAATAAATTATGAATGCATCTCTAAATTACAAGTAAAAAATTTATTAGAAATAAAAAATAAAAATACGGCTTATATCTGCCCCTCGTATCTGTCACTGTCAAATTGCACCCCCCTCCTTTCACTGTATGGTTCAGTCCGTCAGTAGCGGGAAGAGAGTTGAGTGCGATCGTCAGGTAAACTGTCAGAGCAGCGATGTCCTCGAGGTTAACATCAGCTACGTCCCATTCGCATACTTGTGCACTATTCTACGCCATTGTGTAGTATAAACAGAGTAAGTAGTGCGTTCACACTGAAAACTCTAACAATAATAAGTGCACTTTAATGACCCGGATGATGCACTCAGCATCATTTATGGGTCTCGGCTTATTTATGGGTCTCATTGTAATATAATGTTGTGTCTTATTGATGTTTGTCACTGTTCCAGTGTATTGCACATTGTATGAGACACTATTGCAGTACAGTTATTTAAATAGTTACACACTGGTGTTTTGTGTGTTTAGAAATGTAAAATCTTCAGTGAATATTTGATTACTGTTTCTTTTTTAGTACTACATTTACATTTGAACAATAACTCATCTGCTAGCTGCAGTCATGGCCGTTCTCTTACTAAATACTGATAAGTAGTGGACAAAATCAATAATAAAATCCATACGTCAGTATAACTACATTGCAGACAAAGAGTTTGGATAGCTAGCTTGGTAGTAGAGGGCCCATCCTCACATTTTTTCATGGGGACCGAAATTGCTAGCGGCGCCCCTGTTTAAGGATTTCAGATTGAATCCGTGTTCCCTTCTTAGTGCACTCTAAAAAAAATGTAGGCATTTTGAACACAGCTTTGACTCATAAAGAGACTTTTACTGTACTTAACTTTTGATCTGTACTGTAGGCTACATGCAACATTCAGATTCAATCGTGCAGATAAAATCATTGCAGGTGTCACGGTGGCCTAGTGGGTAGCACGATTACCTCCCAGAAAGTACATCGCTGGTTCGAGCCTCAGCTGGGGCAGTTGGCATTTCTGTGTGGAGTTTGCATGTTCTCCCCATGTTCGCGTGGGTTTCCTCCGGGTGCTCCGGTTACCCCAACAGTCCAAAGACATGTGGTATAGGTGAATTGTGTAGGTTAAATTGTCCGTAGTGTATGTTTGTGAATGAGTGTGTATGGATGTTTCCCAGTGATGGGTTGCAGCTGGAAGGACTCCGCTGTATAAAACACATGCTGGATAAGTTGGCGGTTCATTCCGCAGTGGTGACCCCGGATCAATAAAGGGACGAAGCCGGAAAGAAGATGACTGAATGAATAAAATCATTGCACTTTTGTAAAAAACACACTATTGTTGGAGCTGTGGAGTGCCTATTTAGATTTATTATTGTATTTTTTATTATTTTTTTGTGTAGTAGTGCGTCCGCATTGAGCTTTTTGTCCACTGGATTTGTGTGTGTGTTCGCCCTTGGACTGTTTTTAATATAAAATATTCTTCCATGTGCACATTCTAGAATGTCTCATACACTGTACCTTTTAATTTCAAGTACTGTAGGACTAAAGCCCTGAAGCCTCGGAAGGACTTCACTTTGAGAAGCTTTGTAGACTGATGTGAGCAAATGACAATGACATAATGATGAGAAATTAGGGAAGCCATTATGCAACAATCATGCACTGATCAAAACAACCCCTGGGTCTCAATTACAGTGCATGAAAGAAAATTATTTCACATCTGCTCATGTTCTTGACATTATTTAGCCCTACACTGTATATTGTGTATGTAATAAAGCATAAATGAGAATTAGATTATTATTATATAATGTAAGAGTGCATGCTAGATTAGCTGTGAAATCAGAAGTAAGTTTGTTTTTCAGCTTGATGTACCTATTTATTGTACATTTGTATCAGTTTAGCAGATGTATTCTTACTGGAAACACCCAAATGGGAAAGTGTACCCATGTTTATATTACTGGAGAGCATGGAATATGTCGGCAGAGCTGCGTATGGCTGCGTTTCATCTTTAAAACAAATGTTACGGTGTGATATGACGCCGCAGAGGGCTTCTGTTTCTTTTTACACTACCAGTTGACCGCTTACTTCCATGTGGACGGCTTTTCTGCTGTTTCCAGTTCGGTTGTGTTTAGGGAAGGGGGTGATCGGGTCAATCTGTGCTTTTCGAAACACTGTCGGTTGGGTTTAGGGAAGCCGGTAATTGGGTCAATCGGTGCTTTCGAAAACACTATCGGTTGGGTTTAGGGAAGGGGGTGAGTG
>CAIGQQ010003895.1:2105029-2116015 GCA_903798035.1 Danio albolineatus
TGTGTGCCCTTATTTCTCATTCATTTAGTGCTGTACGCAAGCCCGGGTTCGTGTCTGGGCCCTTGCTTTCAGTTCCGGCCAATGCAGGCACAAATAGTATGAATATAAGGTCAGAAGAAGTGCAGGAAGAGAAATGTCCACACTGGAAGACATCATACATTGACTGAACTAATTAATTCAATTCAATTTATTTTTATTTGTATATCGCTTTTACAATGTAGATTGTGTCGAAGCAGCTTCACATGCATTATAGTAAATGTAAATAGTGTCTGACCAGTTTTCAGTGTTGAAGTTCAGTTCAGTGTGGTTTAATATTCACTGCTGGAATTAAACTGGAATAAAATTATTTACATTTTTAATTAAATTAAGTTTAATTCAAGAGTTCACACTTAGCTGATGATTGATTATAAAGCTTGTTCGGCATGCTGTCCCGGGAGAGAGCCCTGAGCTCATAAGATCCTCGAGCCCGGGGCTCCCTCCTGTTTGCAAGACGAGAGGAGAGTTTGAGCTCAGGTAGATCTCGAGAACTCCCCTGCGGGTAGCTAATGAACAGATATTGATTGCTCTTAGAGATAACTACTACAGGTCCGCGTCTTTTAGAATCTCCAAACACCGACCACACGTAAAGCAAAACCGCGTCAAGCTGCTCATGTGTTTGCCATAAAACATCCCTCGACCGCAGTCCATGTTCGGTCACCATAAACTTTTTACTTTTAAACTATTTACGCCATTTACTCCACAACACAAATTTAACGCGCTCGCCATCAGCGACAACAACAACAACGCCCTTCGCTGCGTCACTTCCGGTGTTCTAAAATGTAAACTTGTTTTGTCCTTGGCAAAATCGTTTTTCCTCTGTAATTGTGTCTTATGATTGGTAAAAATGTTTTCCAAAATGTAAATTTGTATTGAGCTCTATGTTGTTTTGCACTTCCCGACCACCGTAGCTTTCTGCCCCTTTTATTTACATTTTTAATAGTAATCAATCGAAGTGATCTATCATCTGGGTTGGTGTTGGTAATAAATTGATTTTCAAATTCTTTTTCTTTTTGGCTTAAGGCCCGTTCACACCTAGAAGTTTTTTGCTGGCGTTTTCAGTTGACGTTTAATGCCTCGTGACTAAATAAACTGGTATCCGAACGAAAAGTGCTGTATGATAAACGAGACATGGAATACAAAAATGTTGACAAAAGGAGAGGAGAGGAATTGCGGAAGAATTAAGAGTCTTCTTTTTGTTAAAACTGGTATGTCTTAAAAACTAAAGTTGAAACCTGACCCAATTATATAACACAGTAAAAATATCGGTACATTATCAGTTTTCTGTATTTTCTGACTCATGCTACTTAGTTATTTCTCATTATTTTCGATTACATATAGGATCTTGGGCTGTCTGCCCAAGTGTCTGGGTTGGTGTTGGTAATAAATTTCTATTACACTTTCTGTCAAATTCATTCATTCATTTTCTTTTTGGCTTAAGGCCACACCTAGACGTTTTTTGCTGGCGTTTTCGGTCGTCGCTTAACGCATCGTGACTAAATAAAGGGCATCAATGTGATCGTGTAAAAGCGTCATTTTTAGGATCCCTTATTTTGACATCATAAAAGCGTAAAAGCATCATTATTAAAGAAACACCTCATGCTCGTTTTTTTCTTTTGATGCGCCGCATCAAAACCTTCTCCACCAATCAGATTGGCACTTTTGTTCACACGTACGGAGCTGCTGAAGTTGCTGCTTAACTCAAGCGCAAAACTGTCAATGCGAGCACATTGAAGAAGATGCCCAGAGGCGATATGAACGTGGAGCTGCTTACTGCACTGGTATCCGAACGAGAAATGCTGTATGATAAACGAGACATCGAATACAAATATGTTGACAAAAGGGAAATGTTGTGAAGAGGAATTGTGGAAGAATTAGTAATCAAGGGTGAGTGTAGTTTTTTTCTGTTTTCATTAAGCGGCATCTAACGGCAAAGAGTGATTCTGCACACTCTTCTGCTTGACGCCAGTGAAAATCGCTTGGAATTGTATGCAGAAAAACGTCTCGTAAAAGGCTGACGATAAACGCAAACGAAAAGCGTCCCGGTGTGTACCGGCCTTTAGCATTGGGATGTAAAAATAAGGGATTACATCTATCGTTATAATGACGGCATTCAATTGCTTTCCTAACGTTTTATGCTCATTTAGGACAAAATTAGTTGTGTTTGAAAAAAACTTCATCAAGATCGACATCTTTAGATGTTATTATTATTAATTATGTGTATATGTCTGTTCAAACACAAACACAAAACCCAGTATCCACTTTCACTCCGCTTCTAATCGAGTGGACAGAATCCCTTTGGGAAACAGCGTCTGTTTATCACTATGGAGCGCGTCTGACAGTCACGCACCACTTTATGGCTGTTTTGAGGATTGCACAGGAGGAGCAACGGCACCTGTAATGAAAAGGAAAGGGAATCCCGCTGTTTTTATTTTTATTTCAGGGTGTTTCACGCCTAAATAAAACGAAAGCACAGACAGATTCCAACAGATTTAAGAGCAAGGGGCGGCCCCTGGTGGTTCGGCGGTATGGGTGGCAAATAGAGAGGATCGGCTCTTTAATGTTTATTGACACCTGTCGGAGAACGACTGAAAATACGGGAGAAATACGGGAAAATACATTACAGGATGATAGCGGGATACAACTGTAAAATACGGGAGAATCCCGGGAAATACGGGAGGGTTGACAGGTATGGCCTTTAGTCCCTTTATTTATCTGGTGTCGCCACAGCGGAATGAACCACCAACTATTCCAGCATATGTTTTACACAGTGGATGCCCTTCCAGCTGCAACTCAGTACTCTCTAAACACCCATACACACTCATTCACACACACACTCATACACTACAGCCAATTTAGTTCATCAGTTCTCCTATAGCGCATGTGTTTAGACTGTAAGGGAAACCGGAGCACTCGGAGGAAACCCATGCAAACTCCACACAGAAATGCCAAATGACCCAGCTGAGACTCAAACCAGTGACCTTCTTGCTCTGAGGCAACGGCGCTAACCATTGAGCCACCGTGCTGCCCTTCTGTTAAACTACAGACTTCTAATTCTCAAGTTCAATGGTATTTATTAAAGTGCATTCACAGCCCTCAGATGTCTGTGTGCATGTGTGTTTAGGTCTTCATAGCCATTAGCCTTCATGTCCGTGTCCCTATAGAGTCCAGCAGCAGCAGCATTAGTCTGACACACAGACCTCTTAAGAGCCGAAATAGCCGATCGTCCTCCTAATGGAGCGTCTGTGGCCCAGTTCTGTCCTCTTCAAATTGACCGTGCCGCTCTGCTGACTCTGTCCAGCGTTTAGAGACGTGTTGGGGACGCTCCAGGTCTACACGTTGATATTTATAAATACTTTTGTCTACCAAATCAGGTTAGGCTGACCTCGACAGGTTCACTTTCCTCTAATGAGTCTGTTGCACCTTCATTGTAACACTGTCTTACGCGGCGGCACACGATAAAAGCTATTTGATGTTATAAATAGTTTTGTCCAAACCATCTACGACGTGTTTATTTACTATTTCTGAAATGTTTTTATTACACGACATCGCAGTAGAACAACAGCATAAACTACTATGACAATGATCCCCTCAGGTACTGATTATGGGCTTTAATCAGTGTTAAATGTTCCCAATGTGAGTTTAACTACCACCAGTGGTGTAAAGTAACTAATTACAAATACTCTGCACTACTGTAATTGAGTAGTTTTTCCTCAGGAACTGTACTTTACTGAGTAGTTTTAAAAATTTGTGCTTTTCCTTCCCCTTGAGCACATGTTTAGTGCAGTATCGGTGCTTTTACTCCACTACTGTCCTTCATCCTGCAGTCACTACTGTATTTCTGTCTTGTCTATGGTCATTGTCTACAGTAGAAAGATCAGTCCTGTGATTCCTGTCCAATAACTGTCACACATAGAGAGTAAATCACATCATACTGAACAACCTCAAGACATGGGCACTTTATAAACGCAGCAAACCTTTGGGAAACATTAAAAATGTCCAAGAAGAAGTCCAAAATCTGCACACGCAATGATCCAGAGACTGTTTATAGACTGCAGGTCACTGAAAATGATGGATGTCGACTGGATGAGGACTGAAATCACCAAACAGCCTTAAACAATCACTAATGGAACGAATGAAGAATGGAAGGAAGGGCCATAAAAGGAAGGACCGAACAAGGAATGGAAGGAAGGATCGAAGAACCAAATAAACGAAGGAAGGATTCAAGGAAGGACCGAACAAACTAAGGAAGGAAGGAATGAAAAAATGACCTAATGAAGGAAGGAACAAAAATATGGAAGAAAGAATGAGCGAACAAATGAAGGGAGGAAAGATGGAACGACCAAACGAATCAAGGATGAATTCAAGGAAAAACTGAACAAACTAAGGAAGGAACGAACGAACGAATGAATGAACAAAAGGACCTAATGTAGAAAGGAACAAATACATGAATGAACAAAGGAAGGAAGGAGGGAACAAATTAATGAATGAAGGAAGGAGAGAAAAAACAAATAATTAAATGAAGGTTGGAAGGAACGAGCGAAAATAGGAAGATCTCTAAATACACCACATGTTGTTTGTGCAGGGATGTGTAAACGTAACATTCTGTAAACGCAACTTTTTCACAGTGTAATACTCACTGCTCACTACTCTTGAGCACTTTTGAAAGGGCTACTTTTTACTTATACTTTGAGTAATGTTCACTACAGATACTCTTACTCTACTTGCACTACATTTTTGGGCAAGTAGTGGTACTTTTTCTTGAGTATGAATTTTCAGTACTCTTTCCACCACTGACTACCATTTAGGTCACAATATACAGTATTGCCATACTACTGAAATTCATTCATTCATTTTCTTTTCGGCTTAGTCCCTTCATTAATCCGGGGTCGCCACAGCGGAATGAACCGCCAACTTATCCAGCATTTGTTTTATGCAGCGGATGCCCTTCCAGCTACAACCCATCTCTGGGAAACACATCCATACATTCTCATTCACACATATGTACTATGGACAATTTAGCTTACCCAATTCACCTGTACCGCATGTCTTTGGACTGTGGGGGAAACCGGAGCATCCGGAGGAAACCCACACAACCACAGGGAGAACATGCAGACTCCACACAGAAATGCCAACTGGCCCCATCCGGGGATCGAACCAGCGACCTTCTTGCTGTGAGGCAAACGTGCTACCCACTAGGCCACCGTGGCGCCCCTACTGAAATCAACAGAGCAATTCCATGCAAATATCAACCTTGCATACCTGTCAACACTGGGATGTGAAAATAAGGGATCCCCGCTCAGATAATTAATTTTAATAAAGAAATAGAACTATCAAATCTCATTAACCTTTTCTTTACTGTATAACTCACACATCCTGATTAAAGGGCAGCGAATGAATCTCATTTATTATTGTGTTTCGTTTGATTGCATTAAATAACAGAGGCGTCACTTTAAAATACATTATAATAACGTTATAATGAAAGCATTCGACTGCTTTCCTAACTTTTTATGCTCGTTTAGGACAAAATTAGTTGTGTTTGAAAAAAAAAAACCATCAGGATCGACATCTTTAGATGTTATTATTATTAATTATGTGTATGTGTCTGTTCAAACACCCACTCAAAACCCAGTATACACTTTCGCTCCGCTTCAGATCGCGTGTTCAGAATGCGTTTGGGAAACGGCGTCTGTTTATCACTATGGAGCGCGTCAGCTGACTGTCACGCAACTTGTCTGGAAGCCAGACTTGGTCCAGTCATGTATCGTAATTCACTGAGGCATGTGGGCCAAGCAAAACCTGATTGAGTGGGCCAGAGTAATTTTGCTATGTGGGTGGGTTTATCAAATTCATTGCATTCATGAAACACCAACATATATGGCCCAGATCAGGTCCAGTTATGGGTTATTAACTTGGCTGAGACTTGGCCCATGTATGGTCCATGTTTGGCCCTTGTCTGGAAGACAGACTTGGGCCAAGCAAAACCTGATTGTGTGGGCCAGATCTGGGAAATTTTTCTATGTGGGTAGTGATGGGAAAAGAATAAACATGTTACTTTTTGTTTCAGAACATTCAAATGACATTCAGAGTTAGGTTTACCATGATGCTAGCAAAATAAAACATCTTTTAAAACCATAAAACCCCTGATATGTTATAAAATTATACATTTTTATAACTAGATGTCAGAAATACTTCATTGTAACACACTTTTATGTCACCGGGGACGTCCCTGCATGCTTTTACAGGCTGCATTTTTAATGTCCGCCATTTTATTCTTCATTTGCATGTATTTGTATGAGCTTTCCCACAAATCAGTTGGGCGTTAATTTCTTATATAACCCTTGAAATTAAAAACCCTTGTTTGTTCGACTGACAGCAGGCAAGGAATAGCTTCTCCTTCACATTAACACTACCAATGCAATGTGATCACATGCATCTCTGACTACCTAATGTGGTCTCACTGAAGGTTTCCAAACTCCTCCTGTTATATAACTGTATAATTGAACTTTCCCACAGCCCTTCGCTGCAGAGAGATCAAAGAAAGGCCATTATGCAGAAGAAAGTGTGTGAATTATGCAATATGCAGATATGAAGAGACCACACAAGAGGAGCAGTAACACATAATGTCAAATTTCTAAGAGTTTCTTGTAGAGTTAGCTTTTCTCACACTAATGCATTCATAATCGCTTTTATGCTACAGCTTCATTTTGCAATATTTATGCTTTACGTTTGGTGTTATGTGCCTCATTAGGAGGGAACCTTCTCAAAACTTTAGCAAAGTTACACCAAAGTTATAACTCAAAAATTAGACGAGGGCTTTTCTTTTTTCTGGATTGCTCTTGAAAGTTGTTGGATGGGTTTAGGAGAGTGTGTGGGTGGGTCAGTCGATGCAGTTTTGATTGGGTTTAGGGAAGGAGGAGGGTGGGTCAGTCGGTTGGTCGGTCAGTCAGTCAAACAGTCAGTCGACAGCGGCCTCTGGTGGGTTTACACGAGAGCAGCAGGTGCGAACGGCACTCGCGAGAGACATTTGAGATCTCAATAAGCATACACAGCGGGCTCTGGTGGATCCGCGAAAACAAAAAGTGCAAAATACTGTAACGCAGGGGATGTGACACTGACAACTGAGGTGCAGATCCAAATGCAGGTTTATTAGCAAAGTCAGGAAAGCAATGGTCAACAGGTGCAAACAGATATATACAGACGGTCCAGTATCGTAGTCAGAGGGCAGGCAGATGGTCAGTGGCAGGCAGCAGACAGGGATATACAAATAACCAAGGCAAGGATTAGAACACACAGGAAAAACAAGACAAAGGAAAACGCGTTGTAGTGCCACTTTACAGATAACAATACTCAGCCCCAGTGAGTGTATCTGTGCAGTTTACATAAGCTGCATCCCAAATGACACACTATACACTATGCACTTATGCACTATGTACTTATGCACTTACACACTCAACAGTATAGTATATGTATGTAGTGTCGTCCCAAATGGAGCACTAATGGCTTTTTTACTGAGCGGAAGTTCAAACCGTTTCCCTGATGACGTTTGACGGTTGCCAAATTAGAGAAATAAATGACCAAAATACCAAATAATACCTGTATGAGAATAACCGCATTCACCATCCGGAGGCGCTATAATCACTCTCGTGGGAGAATACTGCTTTCACAATCCAAAATAAATAAAATTATCCAACATGTGCTCCTGATAGCTCCGCCTCTTCCATTACGTGCGCAAAGTTGCGGTCGTTAAATGTGTGTGAAGTGTCCTTCATTACACACTTCATATTACCGGTGGAATGAGTGCATCATCCTGGTAATTAAAGTGCACTTATTATTTCTAGAGTTTTCAGTGTGAACGCACTACTTACACTATTTATACTACAAAATGGCGTAGAATAGTGCATAAGTATGCGATTTGGGACACAGCTATAGTCTCTGAATCAGTGGTAAGTGGCTTCAGCTGTGAAGCTCTAATCTATACCTGTCAACATTGGAATGTGAAAATAAAAAAAAACAGATAAAAAAAAAAAACTTATTAAATATGTCCTTATGGAGCCGTTTCAAAGTAAATAGTCAGTAATAATTTTTTATATTATTATTTACAAAAGAAAATTTAATAGTATACATTAGCAAACAGTTTAGTTTATTAAAATTAGCTGTTGTAAAGAAATAGGATCAAGTTATCAAATCTTATTCATCTTTTCTTCACTGTATAACTCACACATTCTGAATAAAGAGCAGTGAATGAATCTCATTTATTTAGATTTTTTGTTTGATTACATTAAATAACAGAGGTGTCACTGTTATAAATAAAAGAAGTTTACATATATAGTTATAATAAAAGCATTCGATTGCTTTCCTAAAGTTTTATGCTCATTTAGGACAAAATTATTTGTGTTTGAAAAAAACTTCATCAAGATCGACATCTTTAGATGTTATTATTATTAATTATGTGTACATGTCTGTTCAAACACAAACACAAAACCCAGTATCCACTTTTGCTCCGCTTCAAATCACATGTACAGAATCGGTTTGGGAAACAGTTTATCACTATGGAGCGCGTCTGACAGTCACGCACCGCTTTATGACTGTTTTGAGGATTGCACAGGAGGAGCGACGGCACCTGTAATGAAAAGGAAAGGGAATCCCGCTGTTTTTATTTTTATTTCAGAGTGTTTCATGCCTAAACAAACCGAAAGCACAGACAGATTCCAACAGATTTAAGAGTAAGGGGCGGCCCCTCGTGGTGCGGCGGTATGGGTTGCGTATAGGGAGGATCGGCTCTTTAATGTTTATTGACACCTGTCGGAGAACGACTGAAAATACGGGAGAAATACGGGAAAATACATTTACGGGATGATAGCGGGATAGAGCTGTAAAATACGGGAGAATCCCGGGAAAAACGGGAGGGTTGACAGGTATGCTCTAATCAGTGGTGACTTGGAGCAGGTAAGTGTGTGTGTTGCATGACTGGGGATGTAGTTCATAAACATGGTGGATTTGTAGTTCTTGTGTGAATTGTGTGTGTACCAGCGATCTCTGGATGTTAGATCGCTGGTGATCATTACAAATACACACCTCCCAGGACATATTTCGCGACCTCGAGAAAAGTGCATGGGACTACGCTTTCAGAATGAGCCTGGGTTGTGTGTTGGATATGGGTTGCAGCTGAAATCTGCAGGAAGGTAGATCTCCAGGAACAGGGTTGAGCACCAGTGATGTAAAGAACGAAAAGAGATGTCAGAACACAGAGGGAGAGACGGGCGGAGATGTGATCTGAAATCCACCCACTGCATGGGAATGACGAACACTCTCGTCTGATTGCGTAAGACAGGAAATAATGAGATTATAACGGGTCAGTGAACCGAGTCCGTGCTGAAGACCTTCAGGCCTGCGGTAAGTGAGAGAATTTCCCAATCAGAGTGTTCTGGGGGGGAAACCCTGTAGAGAATGCTCTGTGATTGACACAGGAGCTCGCTTTATAAACCCGGTCCCACTTTTAGCTGTGGAAGGGCCACTTGTGTTTATCGAAATGCAACTGAAGGCATGTGTTGATGTGAGTGTCATGAGCACGTTCACTAATGTGTCCGTAATTCTCAATACACTTGCTCACATGCTTCACAGGCACGCTTCATCTCTCTCTCCCTCTGTACACCCACACACAGATATGATGATGATTCATGCTTCTGTGGTACAGTGAATACAGACTTGAGTGTTTGATCTTCCTCATTATTAAACACTGCTGTTTTTAGCGACACCGGTGGCCATTCAGTGAACTGCAGCTTATTGCTGGCGCTTGCACACATAACGTAAAATACACAATAATTAAAAATAAAATGTTACAGAAAGTGGGCGGCACGGTGGCTTGGTTATTAGCACTGTGGCCTCACAGCAAGAAGGTTGGCAGTTGGCATTTCTGTGTGGAGTCTGCATGTTCTCCCCATGTTAAATTGGCCATAGTGTGTGTGTGTGTGTGTGTGTGAGAGAGGGAGAGAATGAGTGTGTATGGGTGTTTCCCAGTACTGGGTTGCAGTTGGAAGGGCATCCATTGCATAAAACATATGCTGGATAAGTTGGCGGTTCATTCTACTGTGGTGAACCCCTGATAAATAAGGGACTGAGCCGAAAAGAAAATGAATGAATAACAATACTAATAATAATAATAATAATAATAATAAATATAAATATAAACATAAATATAAATATAAATATAAATATAAATATAAATATAAATATAAATATAAATATAAATTAAAATGATTAACTTTATTATTGAAATTAAAATATAGCTAATTTGCAATTCATTCTGAGTTAATATATAGGTGCACACAATTTAACACCAAATAGTTTTACACAGTTTAAGGAAAATGAGTGAATGAATAAACCTTGAAGACCTTGTGAGTTTTAACGAACACTAGTAATGTCAGTTGATTAATGAATTATTAAAAATGGTGAAAATTAAGCCAAGCCAACCAGAGAAAAACTATTTCCAGTAACGCGGTTCCCATTCTGTGGAAATAGATTCATTGATTAAAATAAGTCATATTTTTGGCAAATTCACTAAATGAGTCAGTGAAACACATTGAAACCCTGCCCCTGCAGACTCTTCAATGCCTTGATTAGCAGAGTAACCAGTTAGAATTAATTAACAAATGCACAGTTCATCCAAAACAGATATGTAACCTGTATTTTTTTTATTTTTTGAAGCATTGTTTTCATCTGTGAGTCAAAGATGAGAAATCCCTTTGTGATTTCTGAATTAAATTCAATATACAAAAGCTATTTTATATTCATATAAGGCATATTAAATGCTACCAAAGTGTCTAATGTTAAAAAAATAAACAAAAAAGTCTAAATATAATAAATGAATAATAATAATAACAACAATACAAATTATTAATATTAATAATAATAATAATAATAATAATAATAATAATAATAATAATAATA
>CAIGQQ010003895.1:2116025-2137914 GCA_903798035.1 Danio albolineatus
AATAATAATAATAATAATAATAATAATAATAATAATAATAATAATAAATCCTTACATTTATGTAGCGCTTTTCTGGACACTCAAAGTGCTTTACAAACCCCTACTCTTTTTCGAAGAACATCCTGGGATTTTTAATGACCACAGAGAGTCAGGACCTCGGTTTAACAGAAAGACGGCGCTCACTGAGCAGTACAGCATAGAGTCACCATCACTATACTGGGGCGTTAGGACAACAGTTAAACAGAACGCAGGTTGAGCGCCCCCTGTTGGCTTCACTAACACCACTTTCAATAGTAAACTAGCTTTAATACATAGATATAAAGGTACAGGAGCTGTCACTGGGGCAGTACCTTTTCAAAAGATACATATTTGTACCTATAGAGTCCACAGTAGTGCTCCAAGGTACACATTAGTACCCAAAACGCACCTAATATGTACCTTTGTGGTACCAATATGGACCCTTCAGCTACAAATAAGTGCCTTTAGAAAAAGCACTGCCCCAGTGACAGCTCCTGTACCTTTATTTATGAGAGTGTAATAAGTTCATTATAACACGTAAAAAAAGTATACTGTATTAGTCAATACAAAGCAATGTTTTCTAGTTATTTTTTAAACATTATTAAATAAATAAGGAAGTACCTTTGGCAGCTATGTTTACCATCGGCCCGCTGGCCCCAATCCAGTTTGGTTTTTGGCCCTTCATAAGAAAACGTTTGGGCACCCCTGCTTTAGATGGAACAGACGAATCTCATTTCACTCACCACACATTGTACCAGTGGGAAAGCAGAAACTTCCCGTCCTCTTTTTTACTCCGCTGTTGCATCCATTCCTGCAGGACCCGAAAGAACTGCTGGAAGCTCCAGGCGGCCCCGGTCCCGGTCCGTTCCCCCGACACCCTTCCCTCCGTCTGGTCCAGTTCTGTCAGTCTTCCCACCACCCTCCTGCTTCCTGAAAAACCCCTCAGCGATCCTCGGTATCCGCTGCTCAGCTGCTCCACAGAAGCTCAAAACAGCACGCTTGTTGGTTGTGGCGAAGGATGAAACTGTGTGACGGTGGTGTGAAGAGAGAGAAGCAGAAACATGTTCATTAATCTTTCACTCCAGAAGCAGCCAGTAATGTCTTTCTGTTTCTCTGTGTTTGCCTTCAAAATGGTCTGCGTTTGCCTTGAAGTTGTTGTCCAGATTTTGCACATTCAAAAAAGTTCAAGAAGCTCAAAATAAGTCCAATATCTCTTCAAAATCTTCTGTGTTGATCTTAATTTGTGCACATCCAAAATAACAATCGAAGATCTCAGTCCAAATTCTCTTCAAAACTTTCACAGTGTTTGCCTTCCTCCCATCCAAAATTAGTCCAATATCTCTTCAAAATCTTCAGTGTTTGTGTTGAGGCTGTTCACATCCAAACTAACAATAACCAAAGTCTGGTTAAAATCTTCTGGATGTGCGTGAAGCTGTTGTCCAGATTGTGCACATCCAAATAAACCCAAATCAGTCTCTTCAAAATCTTCTCATTGTTTTCCTGCACATCCAAAATAACAATAACTGGTCCAAAATCTCTTTAAAACCTTCAGTGTTTGCACTGAAGCTGTGCACATCCAAAGTTAGCTTAAAATCTCTTCAAAATCTTCTCTGTGTTTGATTTAAAGCCGTGCACGTCCAAAATAGGTCCAGAATGTCTTCAAAATCTTCTCTGTGTTTGCCTTGAAGCTTTTGTCCAGATTGTGCACATTGAAAAAAGAGGTCCAGAATCAGTCCCTTCAAATTCTTCAGTGTTTTCCTTGAAGATGTGCACATCCAAAATAACACAAGTCCAAAATCTCTTCAAAATCTTCTGTTTGTCTTGAAGCTCTGCACAAAATAGCAATAACAATTCCAAAACCTCTTCAAAATCCCCTCAGTGTTTGCACTAAAGCTGTTCAAATCTAAAATTAAGTTTAAAATCACTTTAAAGTCTTCTCTGTGTTTAATTTGAAGCCGTGCACATCCAAAATAGGTCCAGAATGTCTTCAAAATCTTCTCAGTGTTGCCTTGAAGCTGTTGTCCAGATTGTGCACATTGAAAAAAAAAACAGGTCCAGAATCAGTCCCTTCAAATTCTTCAGTGTTTTCCTTGAAGATGTGCACATCCAAAATAACACAAGTTCAAAGTCTCTTCAAAATCTTCTGTTTGTCTTGAAGCTCTGCACAAAATAGCAATAACAAGTCCAAAATGTATTCAAAATCCCCTCAGTGTTTGCACTGAAGCTGTTCAAATCCAAAATTAAGTTCAGAATCTCTTTAAAATCTTCTCAGTGTTTGATTTGAAGCCGTGTACATCCAAAATAGGTCCAGAATGTCTTCAAATTATTCTCAGTGTTGCCTTGAAGCTGTTGTCCAGATTTTGCACCTTGAAAAAAAATAAACAGGTCCAGAATCAGTCCCTTCAAATTCTTCTCTGTGTTCGCCTTAAATTGGTGCACATCCAAAATAAGTCTAAAATCTCTTCAAAAACTTCTCTGTTTGTATTGAAGTCGTGCACATCTAAAATAAGTGTTAGCCTTAAACTTGTCCAGATTGTACACATCCAAAAAAACAAACAAAAAAAGTCCAAAATCAGTCTCTTAAAATCTTCTTTAAAGAAGCCGTGCACATCCAAAATAGGTCCAAAATGTCTTCAAATTCTTCTCAGTGTTTGCCTTGAAGCTGTTGTCCAGATTGTGCACACTGAAAAAAAAAAACAGGTCCAAAGTCAGTCCCTTCAAAATCTTCTTCAGTGTTTTCCTTGAAGCTGTGCACATCCAAAATAACAATAATTAGTCCAAAATCTCTTTAAAGCCTTCTCTGTGTTTGCCTTAAATTGGTGCACATCCAAAATAAGTCCAACATCTCTTCAAAAACTTCTTTGTGTTTTTATTGAAGCTGTGCACATCCAAAATAACAATATCTAGTCCAAAATCTCTTTAAAATCTTCTCAGTGTTTAATTTGAAGCCGTGCACATCCGAAATAGGTCCAGAATGTCTTCAAAATCTTCTCAGTGTTCGCCTTGAAGCTTTTGTCCAGATTGTGCACATTGATAAAAAAGAGGTCCAGAATCAGTCCCTCCAAATTCTTCAGTGTTTTCCTTGAAGCTGTGCACATCCAAAATAACAATAACTAGTCTAAAATCTCTTTAAAGCATTCTCTGTGTTCACCTTAAATTAGTGCACATCCAAAATAGGTCCAACATCTCTTCAAAAACTTCTCTGTTTGTATTGAAGCAGTGCACATCTAAAATAGGTCCAGAATGTCTTCAAATTCTTCTGTGTTTGCCTTGAAGCTGTCGTCCAGATTGTGCACATTGAAAAAAAAAAAACAGGTCCAAAATCAGTCCCTTCAAAATCTTCAGTGTTTTCCTTGAAGATGTGCACATCCAATATAACACAAGTCCAAAATCTCTTCAAAAAACTGTTTGTCTTGAAGCCGTGCACATCTAAAATAAGTGTTAGCCTTGAACTTGTCCAGATTGTACACATCCAAAAAATAAAAATAAATAAAAAACACAAGTCCAAATCAGTCTCTGAAAATCTTCTGTTTGCCTTGTACAGTAACTGTGCACATTCAAAATAACACAAGTCCAAAATCCCTTTAAAATGCCGTCAGTGTTTGCACTAAAGCTGTTCAAATCCAAAATTAAGTCCAAAAATCTCTTTAAAATCTTCTCAGTGTTTGATTTTAAGCCGTGCACATCCAAAATTAGTCCAAAATCGCTTCAGAATCTTCTTAGTGTTTGCCTTGAAGCTGTGGAGATCCAATAAAGTCCACAATCACCTAAACGTTCTTAGTGTCTGATTTAAATCTGTGCACATCCACAATAACACAAATCCAAAATACCTTCAAATTCTTCTGAGTGTTTGTTTGAAGCCGTGCACATCTAAAACAAGTCCCAAATCTCTTCAAAATATTCAGTGTTTGCCTTGAAGCTGTGGTCCAGGCTGTGCACGTCCAAAAAGCACACAAATCCTCAATGTCCCAGCAGAAATCAGCCTGTTGTCTCCTGTATGGCCGCAGCTAACTGGTGCTGGAAATAAAAACTGGTTGACTTTCAATTAAAAATAATAAAGATAAAACAATGAGGATGGAGATCAGACGGAAAGGGCCGGTTTAGAGGTCAGAGGCCAAAAAGCAGTGTGTTTATTTCCAGGAGAGAGAGATAAAAGCGACGCTGTGAAGGAGAGAGGACGTTTTGTGCTGGCTTTAAATATTGAGATCCCGTCTGACAGTGTTACAGCATCCACAGTCAACGTCCGGAGCAATGCCAGTCCACAAATATCCCGGATTTGCCTCTAAAGTTTCTCTTTCCGATTGAGAGCGTGTGCTGGGTTGTTGCTTTCGGTGCTGTTTTGAAGTGCGTTCAGGTCTTTCCTCCTGACTTCATATGTTTGTCTGGCATCTTCCCTCCCGAGCTCTCAGTGTTGCTCAGAGCCGCTCGCTTGCTCTCTCTCTCTCTCTCTCTCCTTCTCTCTCTCTCGCTCTCACTCACTCTTACTCTCTCTCTCTCTCTCTCGCTTTCTCTCACTTAGTTCAATTTGATTAGATTAAATTGAATGGAATTGAAATGAATTGAATTGAAATGGATTGAATTGAATTGAATTGAATTGAATTGAATTGAATTGAATTGAATTGAATTGAATTGATGTGAAGTGAAGTGAATTGAATTTTTAGTGAATTGAACTGATTAAATTGAAGTGAAGTGAAGTGAATGAATTGAAATGAATTGAGGCGCCACGGTGGCGTAGTGATTAGCACGTTCGCCTCAAAGCAAGAAGGTCGCTGGTTTAAGCCTCGGCTGGGTCAGTTGGCATTTCTGTGTGGAGTTTGCATGTTCTCCCCGTGTTGGTGTGGGTTTCCTCCGGGTGCTCCGGTTTCCCCCACAAGTCCAAAGATATGCTGTACAGGTGAATTGGGTGAGCTAAACGGGAACGCCTCGGGATCCCCCCGGAGGAGCTGGAGGAAGAGTCTGGGGAGAGGGAAGTCTGGAGTTCACTCCAAAGACTGCTGCCCCGGCGGCCCGGCCCCAGATAAGCAGATGAAAATGAGATGAGATTAAAATTTAAATAATAATAAAAATAAAAATAATAATAACTCAGAATAAACTGCACATTTAACAATCAACATTTTGGAATAAATCAGTATATACGTGTAATATAACATAATAATCATTAATGTAATATAATAATCAGTATATTTACAATGATTCATTTATAATAATCTAGATGTGTATGTGTGGTAACACTTTTTTGATGGTCCATTTGAGTATTAGTAGACTGTCTGCTTAATATCTGCTGATACTGACATTCAACAGACATTTAACTGACTATAAGAAATTTTGCAAGTACATGTCAACTTACACTAACCCTACCCAAACCTAACAGTCTACTTATAATCTAATAAGAATTAGTTGCATTGTAACTTAAATTCAACAAACGGACCATCAAAATAAAGTGTGACCGTATGTGTGTGTCTTCCTCTCTCTCTCCATCAGTTACTTTGTTCCTGACCTCCTCTGTCCTCTTCTTCCTCCTCCTCTCCATCCACATGGATTCTCCCAGAGCGAAAGACAGACTGAGTTCATTCACTCATCAGTCGCTTCAGATCCGCTCATGCACACCGAACACAGACACTCATTACATCGGCTGGGATTTCAGAGCACACGACTGGACCAACAATCTTAGCAACTTTCATCAGGTTTTTATTATCATTGAGCAGTGTTTGTGCTGAATGTATGAATACACATTACAGCAAGTTTGAAATGTGATAACTTAGCAGTATCACATGAGTATTAGTGCGATATGGCTGTGTATCGGCACTGGTGCAAGGCGAGGTGTGCCTTAGTGTCACATATACAGCCATATCACACTGCTACTCATGTGATATTGCATTTATACAACAGTTCGACAGCATAATGGTGTGTATAAAAGAGAATATCAAACACGGAGAGTCTCAAAACCCTTTTGTATGAGGAACTACTTTCTTCCGCCGTTCATTCACATCTGCAGCTGACGTCCGAACGTCACTGTAGAGCTAGTGTTTGAATGATTCTCTAGCGCAATGTCTAAAGTGATAATAAAACAGTTGATTTTGCTCACATTGTAAGATTATAAAGCTGGATTTATACTTTCGCCTGGCACCGCATCGCACGCCTCCGCTGACTGCGCGCGCACCTCGCGAAACGGACGAGGCTTTTATACTCGCCGCATTCGCCGTTGTGATATTCTTTAAAACGACAGGGGGCGCTCAAAAGAAACTGACCGTTAAGTCAGACAGATAAACTGAGAAGTAGAATTTTTTTTTAGGAACTACGTCATAACATTAATATTATTGATGTTTATTAAACTAGTTATTTGTATTATTTTTATAAATTATTTCAATGATTATAAAGATTTGTATAACCATTCAAGATTTTTTTAATCAAACTTTGAGGCATCACTTGCTTTTGTTCATATCTCGGACAGTTTTACTTATTAAAGTGTATTAAAATATTAATGACAACAGAAAATGGGTTCCTCGATAAATATATATTTTTTTATTATGGCAAGAATAAAAGCAAAAAGTACACTTACTAAATAATACAGATGTTTTTTTTTTTATTTATTTAGTCCGCTGCGCAATTCACACATTACTGGCTAGTTTCTGTCCTCTACTCATGCTAAAAAGGCAATAATAGTCCAACATTCCTGACCATTATCACCATAAAGCCTAGAAAAACAGGGCATCATGTTTGTAAACCGATTGGTTCAAATATTCCTTTCTAGTAATCAAAGACATCATTAGTTCATTAATTATAGTTTTGTAACTATTAAATTGTTTTAAATTCAATTGTAATATATACATCAGTGTTAAACCTGTGACTGGTGGAAAAACATATTCTGTACTTGTGTAGCTGTGTCTCCATTGGCCTCTTTTAGCTTTAATAAACTCATCCCTCAGGTTTTTCCAAACCTTTTAACAAAAACTTTCCTCCTTTCTCACTGCTGTTGCAATTTCTAGCCAAGAATTATTGATCATCTGGTTATCTCTGTGATCACTGATCATAAAGATATCTTTACATTCGTACGTGTTTCAGACAAAATCTCTTCAAAGTGTTTCATATACAACACAAACCAGACGCAGCACCGCGCGCACTGTTCGCTCGAGTCTCAAAAAATACCATGCGCTCCGCCAGCCGAAATCATGTCGCACACACCCAAATCGAACATCCGGAAACTGCGCGATGACGTCACATTTGCTGCGCGCACTCAAGCGAACTAGCGGACGCGTCGAGTATAAACCAAGCTTAAGGCTGAATGGCATGAAATGCCATCAGTCTACAGAGATTTCCCAGCGTTTCTCTGTTGCAATCGGGACATCACAATAATCCTGAAAAAGCCAAAGCAAACGCTAGAAGATTACTATGGTATAAATACAGCACTACAACATACAATAGAGAGAGATCAAACTACAATGTCACTTATGCCGAGTTCAGACTGCAGGATTTTCAAAGTAGTCGCGTCACAGATGTTTTCACACTGCATGGCTATCTGGGCTTGTGTTTTGTAACTGCTTTGTTTACACTGTAAGATAGATCGGAGACAGGACGTTTTACACTGCACTGTCAGAAATAAAGGTACGTGAGCTGTCATTGGAGTGGTAACTTTTCAAAAGCTACACATTTGTACTTAATAATAATAATAATAATAATAATAATAATAATAATAATAATAATAATAATAAGTTTTATTTATATAGCACCTTTCCAGAGCTCAATGGCACTTTACAAAGAATGTAACAAAAAGAGATAGAACACATTAAAGAAACAGTAAACAAGTAGAGACAACATTAAGTTTGCAAACATACAGGGAATCAAAAATATCAAACTGGAAATACAAACCAAGACCTTAGAGACAAATATTTAGAGTACATGTGGATCAAACAAAGGAGGTCGGTTTATTAAATCAGAAGTGCAGCATTCAAAAAACAAGTCAGTTTTAAGTAATAGTTTGAATTCTGAGATATTATTAACAGAACGGTGTGGTTTGGGTGCAGTGACGCTAAATGATCTGCCCCCCATTGAAGAGAGGCAGTACCAATAGACAGCATAAAGGCCAGAGTCAGAGGAGTGTAGTGAGCGAGTTGGAATAGGGGACGAGCAGGTTGCAAAGATAAGAGGGGGCTAGGCCATTTAAGGATTTAAATGTGAGGAGAATTTTGAATTTAATGCGGTATGCAACTGGGAGCCAATGGAGGTCATACAAGATAAACGGTCCGTATGGGTACCTCAAAAGTATATATTAGTACCTAAAAATTTACCTTTAAAAATGTAACTCGCACACATTACATCACTCACCAAGAGAAATGTATTTATAATATGAAAGGTGATCATTCCTTTCTAATTACAATTTCTTCATTTAATTTTCTTTTTGGCTTAGTCCCTTTATTAATCTGTGGTTTCCACAGTGGAATGAACCGCCAACTTTAGAATTTAGAATTCAGATTGGAAAGCATTGAGAGCAGAGAGAAGGGAAGGATTGGTAAATGAGTTGGGAATCAAACTCAGGTCGCCGTGAGCACTTTTGTGCTATAAATGACGGCACACAGTACCGCTAGGCTATTGATGTTGACTGGAAACCATTGCATGAAAGTGAGGAAAGTTTTCTTTCAGGTCTGTCTGGCTAAATTATCTTCCTTTACTGAATGTGTTTTGTGTATGTGATTGCAGAGATGAGTTGTGATGGCCTTATACACACACACACACACACGCACACACACACACACACACACACGCACGCACGCACGCACGCACACACTCCCATGGCTCCGTTTTCTTGCTTCCAACTTAACCCATAATCCAACAGTAGCCAGTTGCTTAGCAACTGCCTCCAGGGAGACTTTTTCCGCATCAAAAGCAGGCGGCCCGAGACATGCGAGTCAGAAAACTGAGGCTGCATGAGGGAGAATGTGGAGGAATGCAGCGGAGAGATAAAGCTGACACAGAGCAGACAGAGTCATAACATATGTCAGAAAAGAGGACCGCAGGAGGTGGAGTCATGCCCGATTCCATCAAAACTCACCCTCCTTTATTTTTAGAGGAGAGCATGATGAAATATTCACTGGCTGAAATGCAACAGAAAACCAATGCAGGAGTCTCCAGGCGAGAGCGTACAGTACAGACTGACAGACACTCAACATCACGTCTCCAGCGGCAGCGCTCACTGTGCAATATACTGTGTCCACTTTTACTGTATATGTACATGTGTTTCTCTGTAGGGTCTTCATTTTTGTGATTTCTGGCCAGTCAGATCAAATAGATTTAATATGCTAAAAGATGTACACTGTTTATCATTTCTTTTAGAATCTACAGTAACTTACTGCAAATCAATTACAGCAAAATACTGTATTTATGTTTACAGTTTATCTTGCTGTATATGCATTTATAGTATTGTATGTCTTTACCATAAAATATACTGTAATTTTCACAATGCACCTCTTTAAATACAGTTACATACATCATATCTGTCCTACAGTAAAATACAGTTCATATTACAGTTAAATACTGTGTAATGTACTAAACTTGTTAATGGTGCGGTTGTAGTGCAGCAGTTCACCGGTAACTTACTGTAAATCAATTACAATTCTGTATTTACATTTACAGCACCGTTTATCTTGCCGTAAATACATTTACAGTATTGAATGTCTTACTGTAAAATATACAGTAATTATCTCAATGCACCGTTAAACTACAGTAACATACTGCATAACTGTGCTACATTAATACTATTAATAAGCAGCTAATTGATACACAGTTCCTTCATGTTGTCCAATACAAATCGATTAAGTTAATTGTTATTGCCAATTTAAGTGGATTGAACATAAAACAATTAAGTTTTCCCCTAAAAAACCTTAAGAATTATGTTGATTTATCTCATTTTAAATAGGTAAAGACCATTTATTGAGTGTGTTATAAATATATATTTATATATATACTGTATATATATTTACACCACCTGACAAAAGTCTTGATGTGGATTCCAGTTGTGAGAGAAACAAATAATAACTTGACTTCTAGTTGATCATTTGGAAAAGTGTCAGAAGTCAATCAAGTTTGGTGAAGGAGACATCATGGTTTGGGGTTACATTCAGTATGGGGGCGTGCGAGAGATCTGCAGAGTGTCTGCAACATCAACAGCCTGAGGTATCAAGACATCTGTGCTGCCCATTACATTACAAACCACAGGAGAGGGCAGATTCTCCAGCAGGATAGCGCTCCTTCTCATACTTCAGCCTCCACATCAAAGCTCCTGAAAGCAGAGAAGCTCAAGGATTGGCCAGCCCAGTCACCAGACATGAACATTATTGAGCATGTCTGGGGTAAGATGAAGGAGGAGGCGTTGAAGATGAGCACAAAGACTCTTGATGAACTCTGGGAGTCCTGCAGGAACGCTTTCTGTGCCATTCCAGATGACTTTATTAATGCGTTATTGGAGTCATTGCAGAGATGTGTGGATGCAGTCCTCCAAGCTCATGGGAGTCACACACAATATTATTGAAGGTTCAGTGACGAGACTTTAGTCTAAGCAGAGTCAGACCGCACTGTCCTCATTACATCAGTCAACATCAACACATGATCATAGTTTACTGTGGTGAAATAAGCTTAATCTAGAGGCCTTCGCATTTCATATAAACCACTGCTGATACCAAAGGATCAGACGACAAGACTATTGTCAGGTAGTGTATTTTTTTCTTCTAGATCCTTCATTGATTCATTTTCTTTTCAGCTTAGTCCCTTTATTTATCGCCACAGCGGAATGAACCGCCAACTTATACAGCATTTGTTTTATGCAGCGGATGCCCTTCCAGCTGTAACCCATCTCTGGGAAATATCCATACACACTCATTCGCACTCATACACTACGGACAATTTAACCAACCCAATTCTCCTCTTCCACATGTCTTTGGACTTGTGGGGGAAACAGGAGCTCTTCTGGATCTGATGTTTTGTTTTCCTTTTTAATTATTCATGTTAATGAATTTATTTATCGATTTATATTTTAATTATTTTGTCAGTGATCAAAAAGCCCCTTTAATTAACGATTTAATTAAGCAACTTGATATGAGCCACGCAGCCATAATTCATTCATTCGATTTCTATTTGGCTTAGTCACTTTATTAATCAGGGGTCGCCACAGCGGAATGAACCGCCAACTGATCCAGCATATTTTTTACCATTCTGGCTGCAACCCATCACTGGGAAACATCCATACACACTCATTCACACACATAGACTACGGACAATTTAGCTTACCCAATTCACCAATACCACATGTGTTTGGACTAGTGGGGGAAACCAGAGCACCCGGAGGAAACCCACGCAACCACGGGGAGAACATGTAAACTCCACACAGAAATGCCAACTGACCCAGCCGAGGCTCAAACCAGCGACCTTCTTACTGTGAGGCAATCATGCCACCCACTGCACCACCGTGACACCCCGCAGCCATTATGAGTAACTTAAATCTATCAAGATCTTTCTATCAAGACACATCCAAAGGGAAAGTGTCAGTCAAAGTGTTTCTGCAGACTGTTTCTATCAAGTGTGATTATAAACAATACAATTAATACATGTTTACCATTAGAGGCTGCTTATATTCACACACTGCTGACACACAACTGTGGTTAAACCCCTTATAAGACTGATTTCTGCATGATGGGTCCTCTTTAAGTCCTCAGTAATACACATTACCATTACAAACTGAATTTCTATACATTTACAATTGGGAATCTGTTCAATCTTACATGGTGTTTACTTAATTTCATGATGGTTTTGGGAATGAGAGCAAGATCTATCTTATTTATTTATTTTTTTAAGTCCATTCAACTCCTCTTTATCTTGAATGAAGATGAATGGCCTTCCCCTCAATCAATCTTCATGTCTCCGTTCAGGAAGGCCCTGTGAAAGCCCTGTGAGAGCTATTTGAGTCCGTGCTGAAGCTCTCAGATGTCAAATACTCTATCAGAGACTTCAGCTTGTGCTCCTGATCTGAAGCCAGAGTAAAAGCAGCAGAAGAGCAGATGATGAAGGTTTGAAGAAGGACTCTCCAGTCATGCTGTGAAAGATGACTCCTCTGGACATCAGACACACACATGAGCTTCAGTCGGGGAACAGAGGAAAACATGCGGTGTGTGTGAAGAACAGGATTATGGGTCAGGAGGACGTGCTTGAGGTAATATAACTTAATCAGACTAAGTAATAAGAAGGAAATATGCAGATTTTTAGCCCATCATTGAGTCTTTTTAACTGTGTAAATGTGTGTATATTTATATTTATTCAGGTTTTAAATTAATTTCAGTAATATTATTGACTAATGTAGAAGTGTTCATTTGATTTATTCATGATACAGTTTGTAGAGTTATATTTGCTGCCTTTTAGTTCACTGTAAAACCCAATAAGTTAAGGACACTCAAACCGGTTGAGGAAACCGATAGCGACAAACCATTTAAGTTCAAAAACTAATCCTAATGAGTGCTGTGAACTTAATCCGTTTGAGTAAACGAAGCAATCTGAGCACAGTAAAACCCAATAAATGAAGAGAACTCAAACCAACTGAGTACTGTAAAGCATAATGAATTAAGGACACTCAAACCGGTTGAGGAAACCGATTGCTACAAACCATTTAAATTCACAAACTAATCCTAATGAGTACTGTGAACTTAATCCGTTTGAGTAAACGAAGCAATCTGAGCGCAGTAAAACCCAATAACTGGCCCAGTGTTGGATAACTTTGTTGCTTGGTGCAAAGACTCATATTTACAACTTAATATCTCAAAAACTAAAGAGATGCTTATTGACTTTCGCCGTAACTCTATTTCTAATGCTTCTACTACTATTATAAACGGCACTGATGTTGAGATAGTGAGTGAGTAAATATCTGGGCACCATCTTGGATGATAAATTGAACTTTGAGGCCAACACTCAATTTATCTGTAAAAAGGCAAACCAAAAACTGTTCTATCTGAGGAAGTTGAAGGGGTTTAATGTGAATCGGCCTCTTCTTAGAACATTTTATTCTTCTTTTATTGAGTCTATTTTAACCTTTGCAGTAATATGCTGGTATGGTAATCCAAGGGTGACAAGTAAAAACAGACTTTCAAAAATTGTTCATCAATCTCAAAAGATTTTAGGGTATGAATGTTAACAGTATTGGACAAGTGTATGAGGTGAGAGTTCTAAAGAAGGCTATGTCCATTTTAGCAGATGAGAACCACCCACTTTACTTAAAGTTTTGCCTCCTGCCATCAGGCAGAAGGTATACTTATTCTAGACGGGTAAGGTCAAACAGATATTTGTACTCATTTGTTCCAACTGCAGTTGGGTTACTTAATAAGCTTTAAGGTTTTTTTTGTTGTTTTTTTTCTCCTCTCCTTTCCTCCCTCTCTATGATCAATTATTGTTACTGTTATCTTATGTTGTTGAGTGTGACTTGTTGCTGTTGTTTGTCGGCTATTGCTGTAAATCTAATTGCCCTTCGGGGACAATAAAGACATTCTAACTCTAACTCTAACTGAAGAGAACTCAAACCAACTGAGTACTGTAAAGCATAATAAGTTAAGCATAACACTCAAACCGGTTGAGGAAACCGATTGCTACAAACCATTTGAGATAAAACTAATCTATATGAGTACTGCTCCATTTAAGTTGAAGTAATGATGTATTTAACTAACTCATTACTAGGGCCAGATAGAATCTGTAGACATTTTTAGCTATTTCTGTGCAAAATTTTGTTAAAAATCTGCAGATTCATGCGGAGTGATTTTGAGAGTATCGTAACTAAAACCTTAATATATGAAATATAAAGTAATACATTTTTAACTTTTGTTTAATGTTTACAATGTGAGTTCAATTATATCCACTTTATTTGGTTAACAAAGCAAGTCTCTCATATAAAATATCTAATAAAAGACAGCAAATATAACTCTACAAACTGTATTGTAAATAAATCAGATGAACATTTTCGCATTAGTCAATATTATTACTGAAAAAAATTAAAAAACTGAATAAATATAAATGTACACACATTTACACAAGTAAATAAACAGAATCAATGATCGGCTAAAAATCTGCGGGTCCATGTGGACCTACTTACCTTCAACACTGAGTTCAAAACTCTTTTCAAATGAGTAGAATTAACTTTCAGTAAATTTTGATTTGATAAAGTTGACTGCTGGGTTTAACAGTGTATTAAAAAAAAAATAATAATATATATATATATTATACGAGAGACTTGGTTTGTTTACCAGATAAATGGATCTAGTTGGATTTGCTTTGTAAACATACAAGTTAAAAAGCTGTTATTTTGATGTAATATATTAAGTTATTAGTTGTGATTCTCCCAAAATCAGCGTAAATATTTATTTTTTTCAGAAAATTCTGTATAGAAACAGCAAAAGATGTCAACAGATTCGGTCTGGCCCTGCTAATAACGCTACCAGATAGAGAACTACTGTTTATTGGAGTGAAGATTGTTTTTATTCTTGTGAAGAATATAAAGAATTTCGTTATAACATCTTAATCTGTGATAATTTATCTCCCGTGTCAAATTCTAATTCAAAATTGCTTTATTAATATTTTATAACAATAAATATCACCAAAGCTTAAAATATGTGTAAAATAACATTGAAAAATAGAAACACAACATCATCAATTTATTCATTCATTTTCTTGTCGGCTTAGTCCCTTTATTAATCCGGGGTCGCCACAGTGGAATGAACCGCCAACTTATCCAGCATTTGTTTTACGCAGCGGATGCCCTTCCGGCTGCAACCCATCACTGGGACACATCCATACAAACTCATACACAATGGACAATTTAGCTTACCCAATTCACCTGTACCACATGTGTTTGGACTTGTGGGGGCAGCCGGAGCACCTGGAGGAAACCCACACCAACACAGGGAGAACATGCAAACTGCGATATAGATATTAATATAGGGTCGCCACAGTGGAATGAACCGCCAACTTATCCAGCATGTGTTTTACTCTGCGGATGCCCTTACAGCCGCAACCCATCACTGGGAAACATCCAAACACACTCATTCACACACATACACTATGGACAATTTAGCCTACCCAATTCCCCTATAGCGCATGTGTTTGGACTGTGGGGGAAACCGGAGCACCCGGAGGAAACCCACGCAACCACGGGGAGAACATCCACACAGAAACACCAACTGACCCAGCCGAGGCTTGAACCAGTAACGTTTTTGCTGTGAGGCGATTGTGCTACCCACTGCACCACCGTGATGCCCTCAATTTAAATTGGTCTTGTTTTAATCAATACACATCGTTCATTCCCTTTTCTAAATTATTTTGGCGTTGCATATGCATTTTCCCCTGTAAATCGACTGATGATTATGAAAGCTGTTCTGTTTCCTTTGGTGAAGCGTTTACTTTGGTTTTTACTGTCATCTAGTGGACATGAGGCACATCAGCAAGGAACATTTCCTGGTTTATGAACTAAACCTTCATTCATTATCTTGTCGGCTTATTCCCTTTATTAATCTGGGGTCGCCACAATAAACATGTCAAACTGCATAATTCATTCATTCAATGTGAGGCGATTGTGCTACCCACTGCGTCACCGTGCTGCCTCATAATTCTGTTATCATTTCTTACAATTTTCAGCTAAAACTTTCACTCTTCATTGCAGTCTTCATTGTGTTGATAATTCAGTAAATCTTTATTGAAGTTACAAAGGGCGTTACGGTGGCGCAGTGGGTAGCACAATCACAGCAAGAAGGTTGCTGGTTCGAGCCCAGGCTGGGTCAGTTGGCATTTCTGTGTGGAGTTTGCATGTTCTCCCCGTGTTGGTTTCCTCCGGGTGCTCCGGTTTCCCCCACAGTCCAAGCTAAATTGGCCGTAGTGTATGTGTGTGAATGCAAGAGTGTATGGGTGTTTCCCATGGGTTGTGGCTGGAAGGGCACCCGGATACATGTATTGTGATATAGATGCTGACAATAAATACTGTGCATTGTATATATCTACATGGCCTCTGACAGCATCAGCCCAGTGATGTGGAGACTCTAGCAGCTCCTGTGCTTCAGGGTGGACCGGCGTCTGCAGAAACAGAGGACAGAAAAGAGCCCGCAGAGAGAGCTTTCTGCCTGATGGGGGTCACTGCTATCATCCTCAATCTTCTAGTGGTGGTGTTAGTCTACATTTACACCCCTGTGTGAGGAGAAGTTCATTACTGGACACCCAATACTAACCTTCAGACATCTGGACGTCCTCACTGCACGTTTGCTTTGGTGAGCGGCCTGGGAATATACAGTACACTTAATCTGCTGTTGACTTGACAAGCCAATGTTTAGAGATTAGCATTTACAATCATCTCTCCATATGTTATCATTTCTCTACGTGCTGTTTACTGAATGCATTCTCTTCTATAAATAAAATAAGAGAGATTTTGTCTTGTTTCTAGTCCAAATATCTAAAGATTCCTTAACTTCATAGAGTCTAGTGCTATTTTTGGGATTTCCGCCTGGATTTTGCCTACCCAAATTTAAAAGCTTCCCAAATCTACATGCAGAGGTATAAATGCAAAAATGTGGTATCATTTTAAAGAAAACCCTTTATATTTTCACAAAACACTGTTGAAAGTGATTAAAATAATTGTATATGTTGTCTGTGTTATCATAAAAACCTAAGAAAAGAGGCGTTTTCTGTATTTTTTCTTTATAAACTCAAATTTAAAAGAGTACCTTTTAGGTTCTGTGTGGTCTAGGTTTCTGTAATTAATTTTGGTGTTTCCTGCACATTTCAGTAATCATAAGAAAAAAGAAAAATGTCTCTATTGTATTCTATACAAAAGTTATTGTTTCCAACTGATAAGAGGTGCTATACCTTTTTTTTATGTAATTTCCGCCTACCAAAATTTGGAAAGTCTTCCATATCCAAATGCAGTGGTATAAATGACAAGTTCCAGTTTTATTGGACAGAAAACCATTTGAATTTACATAAGAAACTGCTGAAAGTAATAAATAATATTTGTTATGTTTTCTTTTTTATGATGAACCACTTTAATCAAGATGCATTTTCTAGACAAGCAAAACACTATAGTCTAATTTTCAGAAATGATATGCAAAAATTGAGTGAATTATTCTATAAAACAAGCAAAATAATGGAGTAAGATCAATAATCTTATGTCGAAATGAAAATAATATTATTTTGCTTGCAGCATTGGCAGATTATTTAACATGTTTTAAGGTAAAACTCACTTCATTTTGACTCATTATTTCTGAAAACAAGACAATATTGTTTTGTTTGTTTAGAAAATGCTTCTTGATTTAACCATTTTTAGATATTTGGACTAAAACGAGACAAAAACTTTAAGTAATACAAGCATTTTTAGCAGTGAAATAGGAAAATATCACAACTGGTGTCTAAATTTCCCTGTCTTGTGAACTGACTGTCACTGTACCATAGCAGTAAATATTAAAGGCCTCAATGACATCATACTCAAAAAGTGACATCATTTTGTTTGCTCTGCTTTTGTCCTTATAAATCAATGATGTTTAGAGATGGAAATCTGATTAGCATTTAAAATCATCTCTCCAAATGTTAGCATTTCTCTAGGAGCTGTTCACTGAATGCATTCTCTTTTATAATTAAATAAGAGAGATTTTGTCTTGTTTCTAGTCCAAATATCTAAAGATTTCTTAATCATGAAGCATTTTCTAGACAAGCAAAACATTATAGTCTCATTTTCAGAAATAATATGCAAAAATTAAGTGAATTATTCTTTAAAACAAGCAAAATAATCTGCCAATGGGCTAAGCTCAACATTCTTATGTCAAAATGAAAACAAGATTATGTTTCTTGCAGCATTGGCAGATTATTTAGCTTGTTTTAAGGTAAAACTCACTTCATTTTGACTCAATATTTCTGAAAACAAGACTATACATTTTTCGCTTGTCTAGAAAATGCTTCTTGATTGAAGAATCTTTAGATATTTGGACTAAAACGAGACAAATACTGGTGTTGAAATGTCCCTTTCTTGTCAACTGACTGTCACTGTACTATACCAGTAAATAATAAAGGACTCAATGACATCATACTCAAAAAGTGACATCATTTTGGAGGGAAAATACTGTGTTTGCTTTGCTTTTGACCTTATAAATCAATGATGTTTAGAGATGGAAATCTTAAGATTAGCATTTAAAATAATTTCTCCATATCATTTCTCTAGGTGCTGTTTACTGAATGCATTCTCTTCTATGATGAAATAAGAGAGATTTTGTCTTGTTTCTAGTCCAAATATCTAAAGATTTCTTAATCAAGAAGCATTTTCTAAACAAGCAAAACATTATAGTCTTGTTTTCAGAAATAATATGCAAAAATTAATTGATTTTTTCTTTAAAACAAGCAAAATATTCTGCAAACGGGGTAAGCTCAATAATTATTTTGCTTGCAGCATTGGCAGACAGCAAACAGCATTTAGCTTGTTTTAAGATAAAACTCACTTCATTTTGACTCATTATTTCTGAAAATTTGATTTTTCACTTGTCTAGAAAATGCTTCTTGATTGAAGAATTTTTAGATATTGGACTAAAACAAGACAAAAACTTGTGTCGAAACGTCCCTTTCTTGTCAACTGACTGTCACTGTGCCATAGCAGTAAATAATAAGGCCTCAAGGACATCATACTCAAAAAGTGGCATCATTTTGGAGGGAAAAATACTGTAGTTGCTCTGCTTTTTGGCTTGAACCAGCAACCCTCTTGCTGTGAGAGGGCACAGTGCTAACCACTGAGCCACCATGTCGGCTAGACTTAATAACATTTTATACAAATTTCAAATAAAAAATATTGTCATTTTCAGCATTTTTTTGCCCCCAGAAAATGACAAATGGTCAGACTTACAAATGTTTTTATTGGCTATGATGGTGAAAATCAGGCTTACTCCACCTAATACTGAACTTATGTGATTTTATTCTGCAAACTAATTCATTCATTCATTCATTTTCTTTTCAGCTTAGTCCCTTTATTAATCCGGGGTCGCCACAGCGGAATGAACCGCCAACTTATCCGGCATTTTGTTTTACGCAGCGGATGCCCTTCCAGCCACAACCCATCTCTGGGAAACACATTCATACATTCTCATTCACACATATGTACTATGGACAATTTAGCTTACCCAATTCACCTGTACTGCATGTCTTTGGACTGTGGGGGAAACCGGAGCACCCGGAGGAAACCCACGCAACCACGGGGAGAACATGCAAACTCCACACAGAAATGCCAACTGGCCCAACCGGGGATCGAACCAGCGACCTTCTTGCTGTAAGGCGAACGTGCTACTCACGCGCCACCGTGGCGCCCCCAAACTAATTACATATTTTACAAATTTTACATAGAAAATGTCGTCATTTAGAGGCTTTTTATTAATATCAATCAACATTTTCTGCTTTCATCTGCAATTTTGAAGAAACGTGATCATATAGGAAATATTATGTAATAAAATAAATACTAACATTTTCTTTAAACAAACTGAGTGCTCCCTTAATTTTCTCCTTAGCTATATATTCATAACATGCACAATCTGTCATATATATATATATATATATATATATATATATATATATATATATATACACACACACACACACACACACACACACACACACACACACACACTCACTGGCCACTTTATTAGGTACACCTGTCCAACTGCACGTTAATGCACATTTCTAATCAGCCAATCACATGGCAGAAACTCAAAGCATCTGAAGTATCAGCGGTTCAGGCTGGTAGTGGTGGTGTAATGGTATGGGGGATATTTCCTTGGCACAATTTGGGTCCATTAGTACTAACTGAACATCGTGTCGACCCCACAGCCTACCTGAGTATTGCTGCTGACCATGTCCATCCCTTTATGACTACAGTGTCCCCATCTTCTGATGGCTACTTCCAGCAGAATAAAACCATGTCATGTCATCATCTCAGACTGGTTTCTTGAACATGACGATAAGTTCACTATACACAAATGGCCTCCACAGTCACCAGAGCTCAATCCAATAGAGCACCTTTGGGATGTGGTGGATCGGGAGATTTGCATCATGGATGTGCAGCCGACAAATCTGCAGCAACTGCGTGATGCTATCATGTCGATATGGAGCAAAATCTCTGAGGAATATTTCCAGTAGCTTGTTGAATCTCTGCCACGAAGGATTAAAGCAGTTCTGAAGGCAAAAGGAGGTCCAACCTGGTACTAGTAAAGTGTACCTAATAAAGTGGCCGGTGAGTGTATATCCTCCCTAATACGTTATTTATATATATATTGAATAAAAATACATTTAAAAATGAACATTTCATAAATAATTAGCCATGCTTTTATATTGTTTCAAGCTAAACGTGCAAACAAAATGGTGCATACTTACAGTATTACATAATGTCATCTCAAGATTGAGTTACAATACAGTGAACGTTTTATGCAGCAGATTTGTTATAATAAAACCCTCTCAATTGTCAAACAGAGATAAAGGCTGTTTAAAAACATTCTCTTTTTGAAATATGCTACGATTATAAACAGTAAATCCCCCCTGCAGTAGTATCTCTCCGTTAAAATGCCACACGAACACCAGAAGCTCTCAATCATCCATGTTTGGTTTCCAATGTTTATCTATGCGCCACGCTCCTCACGCACCGCTCCGATCTGAGCACTGATTGGCTGGCTCCTGGCGACGGCACAGGGCGCGTTCTGATTGGCTGAAAGTTCTCCACGCGTCTCTTTCATTGATGTGAGTGTGTGTGGAGAGCAGAGAGGATCATCTCACCGCAAAACTCACTCACTCAATCATAAAAAACTCACTCAGTCATAATAAAAACAGTGCTGAACGCGTCAGTTTCGTCACGAGCTCGGGAATAACGATGTCAGGACTGTGGAGGCTGTCATTCTGCGTGTCTGGGGGTTTGTTTATAGCTGTACTTTCACTGGCGGTGTCGAGCTCCTCATCCGTCAGTCATCAGAAGTCTCTTCAGATCCGTCATCAACTCATGTATCCTCCACAAAACAGGAGCAAAACACACAGATACAGAAATCACAGCAGAACACACATCGATTTAAAGGGGTAAGTTTGTTTTTTGAAGTCATCTCAGAAGCTCCTAATGTGGAAAAATACTAATAATGTAATTAATATTATAGTAAATAGCTGCTAGCCTGTAATGTTTTTGAACCATGTAGTAAAGTAGGCTACTTCTGCTTTGGTAATCTAACAAGTACCGTTATATAAACAAATTAATTAATGCAATATACTAGATAACTAAAATGTACCACTCTTTACTATAGTAAAAACCAATACTACAGTGTTTATTACAGTTTTTCAGTTCACTATAGTCAATACTCATCTTTTTAAAAGGGTAAGTTTGTTTAAGTCATCTTAGAAGTCCCTCATGTAAAAAAAAATACGAATAATGTAATAATTATTATTGTAAATAGCTACTATAAATGTACCATGTAGTAAAGTAGGCTGCTTCTACTTTGATAATACAACAAATATAGTGATATAAACACATTACTTAATGCAATACACTAAATAACAAAAATGTAGCACACTTTACTATAGTAAAAACAAATACTACAGCGTTTATTACAGTTCATCAGTTCACTATAGTTAATACACACCGATTTAAAAGGGTAAGTAAGTTTGTTTAAGTCATCTTAGAAGTCCCTTATGTACGAAAAATATGAATAATGTTAAATTTTTTATTGTAAATAACCACTATAAATATACAATGTAGTAAAGTAGGCTACTTCTGCTTTGATAATACAACAAATATCATGATATAAACAAATTACTTAATGCAATATACTAGATAACTAAAATGTACCACTCTTTACTATAG
>CAIGQQ010003895.1:2229459-2244614 GCA_903798035.1 Danio albolineatus
TGTGTTAATAATGTTAATAGTGTTGGTGTTGATAATGTTAATAGTGTAAGTGTTAGTAGTGTAAGTTAGTGTCTATTTTTATGTTCACAGCTGCCTTCAAGGAGATCTGTCCTGCCGGTCCAGGCTACCATTATTCAGCTTCGGCAGTCAAAATTAACCAAAGGGTGGCCGATATTGTAGAGAGCGGTGGGACAAATGTACGTACATCCACAACAGACAAACAATCCCAACCTGAGAGCTCCAGAACAATCTCACAGTCCACCAGAACCCAGCAAACCACCAACACACAAACAGTCAGAGTCCAGCAACCCTCAATCTCTCAGTCCAGCAGACCACAGCAGCCGGACACGGGTTCGGTGATCATCATTACTCAACCCAAACTCAACCAGCCCACAGCCGGCAGGACCACAAATATACATGTTGGGAATTCGCCATCATCCACCAGTCAACCGGCCCGAGCGAACACACGTGAGCCACCGCCTTTCTCATTGAGCTATTTATTAATATTATTATGTATTTACTGTGCTTTACAGCAGGATTGTAATTGTAATTTACAGTGAGCTTGTAAATTTAACAGTATTGCTGGCAAACAAAAATTGCCAGTAATTCTGTACATTTTACAGCAACTTTTTACAGTGTGGTTTGTTCTGTGGACAATCCAAAATATTTCTTAAAGAGGCTAATAATTTTGAATGTAAAATTTGTGTAAAAACTAATTATATCTATTGAATCTGATTATATATAGAAAATACTGTGGAAAATGTTCTCGCACTGTTAATCATCACTTTGTATTATATTTAAATATGAAATATTTGAAGAAAAACATCAAGTTCACGGGAGAGCTAATAATTGGTAACAATTAATCCTAAAGCTAATCCCCAACCATTAACAAATATTAATCAGTAGTTAAATGATTAGTGACGCACTGTAACAAAGACACATATAAAGTGTAACCAAACACACAAGTGTGGAATCATTTGTTTTACATGTTAACAATGGTTACAGGGTTCATTTTCATGCTTTTTCATTTTCATTCTCATCATTCATTTGCATTTTTGACTGAAATATCTTTGTGAAGTTTATTTATAAACTAATTTCGAGAGGATCACGTGTTTATGATTGATCACAGCTGGTGCTGCATTATTCAATTTATGATTCACCAATGAGACGATTCCTGAGCCACTATATATACCCTAAGCTCCATATCACAGCCATCTTCGTTTTGAAGAATCTCCCCTTCCACCCCTACTCCTCCTCCTTTCCTAGATGGGTGGCACAGTGGCCCAGTGGTTAGCACTGTTGCCTCACAGCAAGAACGTCACTGGTTCTAGTCCTTACCAAGCCAGCTGACGTTTCTGTGTGGAGTTTACACGTTCTCCCCGTGCTCATGTGGGTTTCCCCCGGGTTCCCCGGTTTCCTCCCACCGTCCAAAAACATGCAGCTTAAGTTAATTGACTAATCCAAATCAGCACCATAGACATGCTCCTAGTAAGTAGTTATCTCTGAAGAGCGATCACTATCTGTTCATCAGCTACTACAGCAGGGGAGTTCTCCAGATCTACCTGAGCTCAAACTCCCCTCTTGCCCTGCAATCGGGAGGGAGCCCCGGGCTCGAGGATCTTATGAGCTCAGGGCTCTCTCCTGGGACAGCATGCCAAACAAGCTTTATTATCAATCATCAGCTCAGTGTAAACTCCTGAAATGGGATGTAATATAATTCTTTTAAACATGCAATGGTGAGTGGGTGATTTAATCTGTTTGTTTACAGCTGTCATCCGGACGCAAACCAGCCGGCCTTCGCTTAACAGACCGGTGTCTCCAGTCAGACCTCCACCCGTTACACCACGACCACCTCTAACCAGACAGGGTACGCCATCATTATTATATACTCTATATTTTTTTATTATGCATGTTCTGCTCGTGTCGGTGTGGGTTTCCTCCGGGTGCTTCGGTTTCCCCCACAGTCCAAACACATGTGCTATAGGGGAATTGGGTAGGCTGAATTGTTCGTAGCGTATGAGTTTGTGTGCGAATGTGAAAGTGTATGGGAGTTTCCTAGTACTGGGTCGCAAGGGCGTAAATCTGATTTAACTCTAGGGGGGACAATAAATATAAAATTTCCCTTGAGCGATTTTTTGAGGGGGACACAAATAATACAGTCAGATTGTACTTATAAAGATATGTTCCCACAGTTAAACACTTTGGCTCATTATGGTTATTTTTTCTAAGTTTTTTTCAGGTTCAATGACAGCAGATTGTTCTTCAGATTATTTATGTTGTGTACGGTCAACAGACTGACTCCTGAAGCAGAAGAAATGCAGGAAAAGATGTTTTCTAAACTCATAATAACTCACTGGTTTACATTACACTTGTTAAATGGACAGATCATACTGTAAATAGGTGAGCCTGTGATGTTCATCTGCTGAACAGCCACAACACTAAAAACATTAAAGAAACTGCTCATCTAAATAAAAACTGTCATTATCCCTTCACCCCCTTACCTGACACTGTACATCTGACTGACCCTGCTCTGCTGTCCCTTAATATTTTCCTTCTCCTTTGCCTGTGATTGACATTAGTATTTTATTATTAGTATTATTAGTATTTTATCACTGTGACATTAGTATGTTGCACTTTGCAATAAGCTAAAGCTAACGTTAACTAAATAGGTAATATTTGAATAGCAGACACATGAAAAATCCATCGGTAATCAGCATTTTTACTGCAAATAATTGATGAATGAGTCTGTATCAACAACATTAAAGAGAATCGCTTTATTTAAAGTGAATAAAGTACCCTCCTCACTGGCGATCATCTACTACTGAGCTGCAGCCGCACACCTGAATGTGTGTGCGCGCATAGTCGGAGAGGTGAACCCGGGAAAGTGGACCAAACCACTGTCAGGAAGAGGAGGGGGAACTCAACAGTTTCTAAACGCATTTTAAATGGGAAATGCGTTTTTTTTCTTCTACAAATACAATTATTTTAGGTATTGATGCATATATTTTTCACAATACAGAGTGGAATTTTTTTAAAACTTTTTTTTTGGGAGGGGGGGACAATTCTCGGATGGAAGGGGATATGTCCCCCCTGTCCCCCCGGGGATTTACGCCCCTGCTGGGTCGTGGCTGGAAGGGCATCGGCGGCGTAAACATATGCCAGAATAGTTGGTAGTTCATTCCAATGTGGAGATCCCTGATAATTAAGGGAATGAGCAGAATGAATGAATATCACATCATATTTGAAGCTGAATGTATGAATCAGGAGGTGGAGACAGTCAAAGACAGGTATAGTGGGAGTACAGAAGATTACAGAAGATTTTTAGCTGAAACTATGGTCTCATAAATGCAAGTCAATATCTATTGATGATTAAAATAAATACCTTAAAGTATAATTAGATGGTCTTTTATTAACACTATAATTACTCTTTATTTTAAATGTACCTTTAAAATGAGATGTAAACGTAAGCACACTTCATCATCTGTCATAATTTATAACCCAAAACTTTACATAATTACAAATGATAGCAATGAAATAAGAACTTAAACAGGACTATTTCAGCTAGCACCAGTGAGTAGATGAGCACAAAGACTGATCATTCCACCAAACTGTGAGCGCGTCCTGTAAACTCACTGACTCGTTCACATCAACGTCCACGTCTTCGATTTGAAGGGTTGAAGTGAAGCCGAATTCATTTCAACCTTGTAAATTGCAGAGCAGAACTTGGATGAATTTGGTTTGGAGAGGAATGAATAAATGTCAATCATGACATAAACACAGCATACCTCTGAGATTGCATAGCGCTGGTCTGATTAGATACTGTAATCACAGACTGACCTGATACTGAATTTGGCGGGAAATCGTATTATATCACATGAATTTCAATGTATTTCCTCACTAAGACTCAGAACGTTATATGGAGTATTCAATGTAGAATATACATATAGTAAATCATAAATATTAAAATACTTTTGCTGTTATTTTAAATGAAAGTTTATTCTCTGGATTTAATAGGTAAGGGTTTTTAGTAGAATGTTATAGTATTTATAACTATATATATATATATATATATATATATATATATATATATATATATATATATATATATATATATATAGTCATTTGTGATGATTGGGATACAGCTCAACAGATGATTCATGGGACAAATCGACCTTCTGCCACTTCTTCAAATTATATATATATTTGTAGAAGTGGCAGAAGGTCGATTTGTCCCATGAATCATCTGCTGATCTGCATCCCAATCATCACCAATACTGCAGAAGACCTACTGGAACCAGCATGGACCAAGATTCTCACAGAAATCAGTCAAGTTTGGTAAAGGAGACATCATGGTTTGGGGTTACATTCAGTATGGGGGCGTGCGAGAGATCTGCAGAGTGTCTGCAACATCAACAGCCTGAGGTATCAAGACATATGTGCTGCCCATTACATTACAAACCACAGGAGAGGGCAGATTCTCCAGCAGGATAGCGCTCCTTCTCATACTTCAGCCTCCACATCAAAGCTCCTGAAAGCAGAGAAGGTCAAGCTGCTGCAGGATTGGCCAGCCCAGTCACCAGACATGAACATTATTGAGCACGTCTGGGGTAAGATGAAGGAGGAGGCGTTGAAGATGAACACAAAGACTCTTGATGAACTCTGGGAGTCCTGAACGCTTTCTCTGCCGTTCCAGATGACTTTATTAATGCATTATTGGAGTCATTGCAGAGATGTGTGGATGCAGTCCTCCAAGCTCATGGGAGTCACACACAATATTCATTCTGTCTCCACTGCAGCAGGACTTTATATTCTATACTGGACATTATTGAAGGTTCAGTGATGAGACTTTAGTCAGAGTCAGACCGCACTGTCCTCATTAAATCAGTCAACATCAACACATGATCATATTTTACTGTGGTAAAATGTCATACTTTTTCTACCTTTTTTGCTCTAAATGATAGTATATTTTCTGTTTATGAAAAAATTTAGTTTACGAATGAAAAAAAAAGACATTTTACTGAAAAATTCATTCATTTTTCGGCTTAGTCCCTTGATTAATCTGGGGTCGCCACAGCGGAATGAACTGCCAACTTACCCAGCATATGTTTTGCGCAGCGGATGCCTTTCCAGCTGCAACCCATCACTGGGAAACATCCATACACTCTCATTCACACACTACAGACTATTTAGCTTAGCCAATTCACCTATGCCACATATCTTTCGGCTTGTGAGGCTCGAACCAGCGACCTTCTTGCTGTGAGGTGATTGTGCTACAAACTGTGCCACTGTGCCGACACAGAACTGTAATTAGTGAATCCAGAGATGTTCTCTTTTTGCATGTGATGATGTTTTGCATGGGCGTGTGTGTGTGTGTGTTTCCTGTAGATGTGCGTGTGTGTGAGTCGAGACCTCAGGTGTGTGGTCCGGGTCGCTGTATTGATCTGCCCGGCGGTCGACACACATGTGTGTGTAACACCGGATTCATCCTCAATCCTCAACAAGGCCACTGCCAAGGTATGAAATCATAACCGCCTGCATGACTTCAGAAATAAGAAACACACTAAGAAACAAACAACTCCTTCCTCAACATTAAACCAATACACATATTTTAGCGACTCACGAGTCAGACATGTTTGGCATTGAGGAAGATTTCCTATTTCTTTAATAATGCTTCCAAAGGTCAAAGGTTAATTTCAGATGCAGATATCTGTATGTGTGTCTGTGTGTGTTCACAAATGATGAATAAGAGTTTCAGTGCTTCAGCTATGGGGTTTTTCTCAGTGCGTGTGCGTAATGTATTTTGCACCATGCTAACAGTCACTTAAAACTGAGGATAAAGGCATGCCGACAGCAACAGAGTGCAAAACTCCTTTCATGTTCTCTGTAGGGAAACGGTTCAGTAGTTGATCATTTATAACAGTAACTGATGAAAATTATCTGGTTTTTGGCTGATATGTTTTGCTTATTTTGGATGCTGAGGTCATCTTGTGTTTCTCTTTCTCGCTCTCTGTCACAATCAGACAAAAACGAGTGTGTGTTGACGCCCCGGCCGTGTTCTGTGGGGGAGTGTGTGAATACACCGGGCAGCTTCAGATGTGTGTGTCCAGCCGGATACCAGACCAACTCCCAGCAAACCCTCTGTGTCGGTCAGAAACATTCATACATTCATTCGTTCATTTATTTCATTCGTTCGTTTTTCCGTTTATTCATTCATTTCGGTCGTTGGTTCATTCATTCATTTCGTTCATTTTGTTCATTCATTTATTCATTCGTTCATCTGTTTTCTCATTCATTCATTATTTGTTCATTCATTCATTCATTTCTTTCGTTCATTTCATTTGTTCATTCATTCATTCGTTTATTCATTCATTCGTTCATTTTGTTTGTTCATTCATTCATTTCGTTCGTTTGTCTGTTTGTTCGTCCATCTATTCATTTATTCATTCATGCATACATTTGTTAATTTCGTTCGTTTTGTTCGTTCTTTCATTCATTCATTTCGTTTATTCGTTTGTTCATTTTGTTCATTCATTTATTCATTCATTCATCCGTTTGCTTATTCATTCATTTAGTCGTTCATTAATTTCTTTCGTTCATTTCATTTGTTTGTTCATTCATTCGTTTGTTTATTTTTTTTGCTTATTCATTAATTTAGTTCGTTCGTTTGTTCGTTCGTTTGTTCGTCCATCCAATCATTTATTCATTCATTCATTCATACATTTGTTCATTTCGTTCGTTCATTCATTTTTTTTGTTCATTTGTTCATTCATTCATTCATTTGATCTTTCATTCATTCATTTGTTCATTTCGTTTGTTTGTTTGTTTGTTCGGTTGTTTGTTTGTTCGGTCATTTATTAATTTTGTTCGTCCGTCCGTTCATTCATTTTGTTTGTTCACTCATTCATTCGTTCATTCATGCATTTGTTCATTTCATTCATTCGTTTGTTCGTTCATTCATTCATTTGTTTGTTCATTTTGTTCATTCGATCGTTCATTTTGTTTTTTTATTCTTTTATTCATTCATTTGATTTGTTCGTTCATTTGTTCATTCATTCATTCGCTCATTTTATTCGGTCATTCATTTAGTTCATTTTTTTCATTTGTTGGATCACTTTGTTTGTTTGTTTGTTCATTCATTTTGTTCGTTCAGTCGTACATTTTGTTTGTTTGTTCATTAATTCATTTGTTTGTTCGTTCGATTGTCCGTTGATTCATTCATTCATTAATTCATTTATTTTGCTTGTACGTTTGTTGGTTCATTCATTCATTTTGTTCGTTTATTCATTCATTCATTCTGTCCACTGGCTGAATTCTCTAGCTTTTCCATTAGTATCTGCTAGGCTTAATAGATTTTTAATTCATAGTTGGTGTTTGTCCACAGATCTGGATGAGTGCCGTCAGGTTCCCAATCCCTGTATAAACGGCCGCTGTGAAAACACACTCGGCAGCTTCAGGTGTGTGTGCAGAACTGGATACAAACTACAGGACAACAGCTGCATAGGTACTTCCTTACATTTGACACATAAACACCCATTATTTCAGAAAGAATAGTATTTCTGTGTGTTTGATGAACTGCATGCACATCTTCTGTGCATAAGACACTTCTTTTATTGAGCAACACATTAACAGATCTTACTGACATCATACTTGTGAAGATTTCTTTATGAGATCTCTTCAAAAGAACTTCACGTGGTGTTTTATCATTGATAGACATCGATGAGTGTGTGGACCCGCTCCGCTGTCCGGGTAAGGAGTGTGTGAACTCTCAGGGCTCGTACAGGTGTGTGTCCTGCAGACCTGGCTTTGATCTGCTCAATGGACAGTGCTCAGGTAACACACTGAAACATTGAAAGCATTTTACATGACATTTATTGCCCTATACTGAAAGCAGCAGCAGACCTGGACAATAAAATAAACTGTTTAAAACTGTACTTAAGAACTGTGACTCAGTGCAACACATAGCAGTGATTCAGCATCTATGTTTAATAATGTTAAAGAGGTTTAATATATAATAATTAGATTATAAACCTTACCATTTCGTGAGTGTGTGCATATTCTGTGCTTCTGAATGGCTGTATTTACATTTCTGTTGTGTTTCGTCTGGTGCAAACATGGGCGCCGCTAAGGGGGGGAAAGTTAGGACGATTCTAAGGGCCCATGCACTCTAGGGGCCCACAGAGATCTGCTTTATAATTAATAACAGTACTATAATGTAATATAAATTATGAGTGTATCTCTAAATTACAAGTAAAACAATTTATTAGAAATAAAAAATAAAAACACGGCTTATATCTGCCTTTCGTGTCTGTCACTGTCAAATTGCACCCCCCTCCTTTCACTGTATGGTTCAGTCCGTCAGTAGCGGGAAGAGAGTTGAGTGTGATCGTCAGGTAAACTGTCAGAGCAGCGATGTCCTCGAGGTTAACATCAGCTGCCTCCCAAATCGCATACTTATACACTATTCTACGCCATTTTGTAGTATAAATAGTGTCAGTAGTGCGTTCACACTGAAAACTCTAACAATAATAAGTGCACTTTAATTACCCGGATGATGCACTCAGCATCATTTATGGGTCTCGGCTTATTTATGGGTCTCATTGTAATAAAATTTGTGTCTTATTGATTTATGTCACTGTTCCAGTGTATTGCACATTGTATGAGACACTATTGCAGTACAGTATTTAAATAGTGACACACTGGTGTTTTGTGTGTTTAGAAATGTAGAATTTTCATTGAATGTTTGATTACTGTTCCTTTTTCTGTACTACATTTACATTTGAACAATAAATCATCTGCTAGCTGCAGTCATGGCCGTTCTCTTACTAAATACTGATAAGTAGTGGACAAAATCAATAATAAAATGCATACGTCAGTCTAACTACATTGCAGACAAAGAGTTTGGATAGCTAGCTTGGTAGTAAGGGGCCCATCCTCATATTTTTTCATGGGGCCCAAAATTGCTAGCGGCGCCCCTGGGTGCAAACACCCAAATTGCTCATCACTGCGTATCTCGTCATGAAGTGTGCTGTTAGGAGACGCAGTTACAGTGTAAACTGCTCACCTAATGTTTACGCTCGTAATATTTATATCATTTACTAAATAATAATCACTTCGTGTGGAACTCTGAATCTGTGTCTCATTTTAAGAGTCTGCTACTGTCCACTGGAGGTCGCCTTTCGGTCACAGACGCATGCTTTGAGAGCCTTCATGACTGAATGAATGAAATACGCTGTTTTCCATCAAGGCAACCCGGAGTGCTGGAATATAATTGGCTAAACTGGCATTGGGTGGGTTAAAATGACCAAAAACAAAGACAGCGTTCCGGCACGGAAAACACATTTTCAAAGCAGAATATCTGACTTCAGCATTGTTTTCAGATAAACAAGCATGTTCACTGAGCATGTTTCTGAATATCTGCAAACATATTATGATATTAAGACGTCAAAACCTGATATACAGCACCTTAAGGTGTGAACTTCATTTACTTGAATTTTTCAGTATGAATAAAAGTAATTCTGTTGCTCAGATATTGATGAATGTCGCCGGACGCCGTCTCCGTGTCCAGACGGACGCTGTGAAAACACAGCAGGCAGCTACAGATGCTCATGCCGGACGGGATACAGACTCCAGGCCAACACCTGTGTGGGTAAGAAATATCACCATCAGAAACAGTTTGATTGTCCAATGTGCTCGCAACCACAAGCATTTTGTCTTTGTGATGAGAGCTTCCAGAACAGAATATACAAACACAGCGCAGACATAAATGAGAACAGGAATAAATAACAATAGTAGAAAGAAATAGCGAATATTAAATGTTCCTATATTACACTCTGTGTGCAATGTGCATATGTGGTATTTAAAGATGGTTCAGGTGGTAAATGGCCTGGGGGGGATTTTTTTTATGTCTGAACCAAACCAAACAATTATATCTGAATATAAAGTGGTTGTAACGTGAAATATAGTTGATTATATTTACATTAATTAAACACTATTTGCATATTTAAAACAAAAAAAACTACATTATTTATTTTAAATATCATAAAAACATTTTTAAATCTAATGAAATTGGTATAAATGCATCTAAAGTGTAAATAATATATGTCAAGATGTGCAGTATGATTGATGTGATTGTTTCAGATGTGAACGAGTGTGAAGATCCGTCACAGTGTCCTGGTCAGGAGTGTCTGAACTCTCAGGGATCGTATCGGTGTGTGTCCTGCAGACCTGGATTTGGTCTGAAAAATGGAGCCTGTTCAGGTAACCATTCATTTCAGCTTATCAGTCATAAGCAGTGTTGGGTAAGTTACTCAAAAAAGTAATCAGATTAATAATTACTACTTGAAAGCTTCTAATCTAATAATTATTACTCTAAAGGTTTAGTAATCTGATTACGTTACTAATAACCGCATGCAAAAAAAGTAATCAGATTACTAATTTGACCAATCAGATTACAATTTACTTTGAAAACCTAAAGAAGCCTTAAAATATCACTACAAAGTAAAATAAATAATGTTTGGAAAGCAAATTAATCTAATTTGAAACCAAAACCAAAATTAATTTACTTATTGAAATTCGTTGATTTGGTGTTTACAAACTGCATCGCAAACTTGTAAGCTTGCAACTACACCTGTAGAGGTTTTCATTTACAACTTTCTAACATTTAAAAAGAAAACATTAAAAAAATGTTAAGGGTTATAATCTAATTAATACATATTTAACAATATTAAAAGTATATAGGCGGAGTGGCTGTGCTTTGAGGCACAGTTCTGGCTTTCCTTGTCAAACCGTCTGCTAGTTATTTTATTATAAAGAGCCCCGATTTTGGGTTTTAGAAAATGAGCTGAATGAAATGAGTGAATGAAAACATCCAGCTGAGGTTTAAATCTGAAAGTGCGCTGTGTTTAAAACTATTGATTCTTCAGCGGAAAAGTCGAATAAATGAGTCGAGTTGGGTTTGGATCATTTGTTTGATCGCATCGACGACGATACGGTAAATCACCAAATATTTAGTTCCAGTTCCGGTAAAATGTGAAAGCGCTCTCACTTCAGACACTAGGCACGGGACTGATCATGTCATGAAGATGACGATCACTGATGGAGATTCGGCTACAGGGAATAAAGGGTTCAAGTTCATTTTCACAACAACACCACAGTATAGCCGACCGTGTGCTGTTTTTGCTCCTGTCATTTTACTGATGATTGATACGATAACCTGCGCTGCAACGCTGGATTTGCCGGATGTTTGCTATTGAAGAAGCAGCAGAGACAATGGGACTTTCTCAGTAACTGTTACAGTTAATATGGCACAGTTTCTTCTTCCCCAGGGTCATAACATGTAATTGTGATTAAAATTGTCGCCTCATTTTGTGTAGTTTGCAAAATTTGTGTTTAATAGTGTGGTATAAGTTGTAATCGCACCGTGCGGCTTGTAATCACGTATCTATTACAGACCAGTGCCTGTACTGTATCTCTCAGGTTAAATCTGTATGGGGCTGTTCACATATCGCGTCCAAAACCACGTTAAAAACATGACACGTGCTTCTTCCTTTACCGATTTAAAGGTGTTTCTGAACTCGTCAACCTCTGTTTGTCTTTGCTATGGCCACCATCAGCTGTTCCTCACACGTGCAGTGTGGCCAATTTTCTGCCAAAACTTCTGCCACTGTGTGGATTAATACTGAATTGTCATTATTACTTGGGGTTAGGTTTAAGAGTAGAGTATATGCTGGTGTTTAGCTGCATTGCTTCACTGCATTCCTGCATTGGGCCTGTGGTGGGCATTTCTCTCTGTCTTGCGCTGAACACAGTCGACCAATCACAACAGACTGGGTCAATCAGTGCAGAAGGAGGGGTTTGGGAACAAATTGATCCCTGAATGAATCAAATGGGAGTCTCTGGGATGATTAGGTCAAAATAAATGCATAATATAAGACAATGACCTTGCAGGCATATCAGCCTGATGTTGGAGACCCCCAAAACCAAAATATGACCTTTGTTAATGCAAAATAGGGCTCTTTAAGATTTCAGTAGTATGGCAATAAATGTCACATATAATGATATTCAAACTCACATTTAACACTGAATAAAGCACATAATCAGTACCTGAGGTGATCATTGTCATAGTAGTAGTGTAGTGCGTTATACCCAACTCTGGACATGAGCCTATGAAATACACATAGATTGTCAAACTTGGGTGGTGTTTTGTGTTCAGATATTGACGAATGCCGTCAGACACCTTCTCCATGTCAGAACGGGCTGTGTGAAAACACACTCGGCAGCTTCAGGTGTGTGTGCAGGACTGGATACAGACTTCAGGGTGGCACCTGCACAGGTCAGATCATACTCTACATACAAAGCCATCTGATAAAACATCATGGCAAATAGTACACTACAGTGAAAACTTTCTGTAGCATGTTAGTGAACAGATGACAGCAAACCTCAGTGAAGCACGACAAACGTAAAAACATGATGTCAGAGTTTTAATTGTACATTATTAGCAGCTTTTGTTTTAGCAGTACATTTTGAAAGTGTACTTATGTGTGTTAAGAAACAACCATGAAAAGTCTTTCTTTAAGTCCACTTTAATTTCATTATCATCTCAGTGTACTTCTTTAGATTGAGCTGTGTGAAACATGTTGCCATGAAATTTGTACTCTTTGATTGCACTTAAACAACTGTCTCTATAAGTGTAAGATCGGCTTGTGAATTCTGAATTAATCTACAAGTCCGCATGCAGTAAAATCAAGAACACTTTTTCCCCCAGATGTGAACGAGTGTGAAGATCCGTCACAGTGTCCTGGTCAGGAGTGTCTGAACTCTCAGGGATCGTATCGGTGTGTGTCCTGCAGACCTGGATTTGGTCTGAAAAATGGAGCCTGTTCAGGTACAGTAAATAGAACACATTTACAATGCAGTTTAAATGAAGGTGGCAAGGTGCCTCAGTGGCTAGCACTGCCACCTCACAACAAGAAGGTCGCTGGTTCAAGTCCCAGCTGGGTCAGTTGGCATTTCTGTGTGGAGTTTGCATGTTCTCCCTGTGTTGGTGTGGGTTTCCTCCGGTTTCCCCCACAGTCCAAACACATGCGCTATAGGGGAATTGTTGAACTAAATTGGCCGTAGTGTGTAAATGAGTGTGAATGGGTGTTTCCCAGTACAGGGTTGCAGCTGGAAGGGCATCAGCTGCGTAAAACATATGCCGGAATAGTTGGTGGTTCATTCTGCTGTGGCGACCACTGATGAATAAAGAGACTAAGCCAAAGAAAAATGAATGAATGAATGAATGAATAAAAGTGCCACGGTGGCGTAGTGCGTAGCACGTTCGCCTCACAGTAATAAGGTCGCTAGTTCGAGCCTCGGCTGGGTCAGTTGGCATTTCTGTGTGGCGTTTGCATGTTCTCCCCGTGTTGGTGTGGGTTTTTCGGTTTCCCCCACAGTCCAAACACATGCACTATAGGGGAATTGATGAACTAAATTGGCCGTAGTGTGTAAATGAGTGTGAATGGGTGTTTCCCAGTACAGGGTTGCAGCTGGAAGGGCATCAGCTGCGTAAAACATATGCCGGAATAGTTGGTGGTTCATTCTGCTGTGGCGACCCATGATGAATAAAGAGACTAAGCTAAAGAAAAATGAATGAATGAATGAATGAATAAAAGCGCCACGGTGGCGTAGTGAATAGCATGTTCGCCTCACAGTAATAAGGTCGCTGGTTCGAGCCTCGAATGAGTCAGTTGGCATTTCTGTGTGGAGTTTGCATGTTCTCCCTGTGGTTGCGTGGGTTTCCTCCCGGTGCTCTGGTTTCCCCAACAGTCCAAACACATGTGGTACAGGTGAATTGGGTAAGCTAAATTGTCCATAGTGTATGAGCGTGAATTAGTGTGTGTGGATGTTTCCCAGAGATGGGTTGCAGCTGGAAGGGCATCCGCTGTGTAAAACAAATGCTGGATAAGTTGGCGGTTCATTCCGCTGTGGCGACCCCGGATTAATAAAGGGACTAAGCCGAAAAGAAAATAAATAAATAAATATTGACCTTACAAAATTTTCCTTCAACTATAAATGTAACATTTTGCACTTTATAATCTGTCCATTCCAAATGCTTTATATGCTATTAATCTATTAGTTGATCAGTTTGACCATGGTGTTTATTAAATTGTCCGATTTTAGCCTGTTGTGTTATGACGGACTTGATGATTTGTGTCAGATATCGATGAGTGTCGTCAGACTCCTGATCTGTGTGTTAACGGTCGCTGTGAGAATACCGTGGGAAGTTACAGCTGTTCGTGTCGCCCTGGATTCAGACTGGAGGAAAACATCTGCAAAGGTACCAGATTTTACCCTTGTGTGCTGTTTAGGATGTTTTCATCCACTCTGGGGTGATTTTGAGGCTTAATTTGGCCACACAGAATACGTTTTAGTGACAAATCTTATTTTGACACATATTTTGGGTTTTTGCTACACTAAAATGGTGTAATGTTGAATAATAAACCCTATAGTTGTTGAAAACTGCAGTATTGGATCGTTTGTTTATATTGCTAGCTGTTGTGTTACCATAGCAACTGTAGAATAACTACAACAGATGAATTACTATAGTCCTTGAGTTACTATAGCAACTGTAGAATCACCACAACATAATAATTACTAGTCATTGTTACCATAGCAACTGTAGAATCATAACATATTAATTACTGTTGTCATTGTGTTACCAGAGCAACTGTAGAATCATAACAACAGATTAATTACTATGGCCGTTGTGTTACCATAGCAACTGTAGAATCACCACAACAGATTAATCACTATGGTCGTTGTGTTACCATAGCAACTGTAGAATTACCACAACAGATTAATTACTATGGTCGTTGTGTTACCATAGTAACTGTAGAATCACCACAACAGATCAATCACTAAGGTCGTTGTGTTACCATAGCAACTGTAGAATCACCACAACAGATTAATTACTATGGCCGTTGTGTTACCATAGCAACTGTAGAATCACCACAATAGATTAATCACTATGGTCGTTGTGTTACCATAGCAACTGTAGAATCACCACAACAAATTAATTACTATGTTCGTTGTGTTACCATAGTAACTGTAGAATCACCACAACAGATCAATCACTATGGTCGTTGTGTTACCATAGCAACTGTAGAATCACCACA
>CAIGQQ010003895.1:2319065-2342433 GCA_903798035.1 Danio albolineatus
AGAATAAAACAGAACAGAATGGAACAGAAGAGAATAGAACAGAACAAAATAAGACAGAACAGAATGGAACAGAAGAGAATAGAACAGAATGGAACAGAAGAGAATAGAACAGAACAGAACTGAACAAAATAGAATAGAATAGAATAGAATAGAATAGAATAGAATAGAATAGAATAGAATAGAACAGAACAGAACAGAACAGAACAGAAGAGAATCAGACCTGGCACTCTCTCCTCCACAGCAGCTCTGCCCAGAATGCCAGCATTGCCCAGGTTAGGAGGCATCGTGTTGCTCCTCCTCACTGGAGCTCTTTCCACTGGCCCCGAGCGGCCGCCCATAAACTGAGGGCCTGCAACACTGTGTCTGTTCCTGCGCTTCACTGGATACACTACCACACACACACACATTATAACAATACAGTCTTCTGACAGGTGCTGCAGTGCTACTAAACTGTGTAAGGATGTGTGTTTTCTGTACCTGGTGGAGGCAGATATCCATTGAACAACACGTTGCCACAGGAGGAGCGATCCAACTCATCACATAACTGCAGCTTACGCACTGTAATATTTAATAATTGTTTAGGCAGCACAAAGTCTTAAGCAATACACAATAAACTAACTGTTTTTAATTATTGTAATGATCAGACCACTTCACTGAAAATGTGTTATATACATAGACTTCATACAATATAGGACCATTTTATTCTAATGTATTAACGGGCACCTTGCTGCTTCGACAGCATTATTATTTAACATTGTAAAAGCGCTATACAAATAAAGGTAAACTGAATAGATAAATCGCACCCAAAAATAAAAGTTTGTATTTACATAATAAATAATATAACAATAAAAAAAAAGTAAAAAAAGAACATGGTAATTTTATATAATTTATATATAAACATATCTAATAAAATTAAACTAAATTAAAAAAAGTAAATATATATATATATATATATATATATATATATATATATAATAGTAAACAATAAAATAAGTAAATAAATGTGTGCGTGTCTTGTGTATATTTATTTACAATATGGATTATACAATATAATATTTTAAATTATATTTTATTATATATTATGCAAATAGCTTTGTATATCTTTTATTTGAGATATTTTATTTAAGTTAGTGTATTCAGAACACACAGCAGCTTCCTTGCTAGAAACAAAAAGACAATATCCACATAGAGGTAGGCCTGTCGTGATTATTATTGTTATTTCTATTTTCTTTTATAATAAAAACTACATATGTGTTATTATTATTATTTTTGATATTATTTATAAGTATTACTGTATATATTCGGAATTACTTTAAGTAAGTCACTTTGGACAAAAGCGTCTCCTAAATGAAAAAATGTACATTTTAAGTATTAAATAACCTTCTAACTGTGGCTATTAAATGTTGCTGCAATTCCTTTAAAAAGCACAAGGGAAATACACAAACACTGACACTGTTTCGAATGCAGGCCTTTTACTTTCACTTTGAAATTTGCAATGGATTTTTTCCTAAACAATTAACCATCAGACAAATGTAATAACAGTGACAGGCCTAATCATGTATTCAGGTAAACTATTAGAATAACCCAATCCCAGCCTTATCTTACCCAGTGGTGTGATCCCATAGAACTCCGCCTCATGTATTAACAAGTGCACATCTATGGACCTGTCCGAAACATAAATAATAACATTCAGAAATAAGTAATTACAGTTAACAGGCTACACATAATTATACAAAACTCTAATATTTACCTGGGGTGAAGCTCTTTAGTGCGCAAAAAGTTCAAAATTGGTGCAAACAGAGACGGATCTCTGTCTATGAAGATCTAGACAGACAAATATTTATATTAAAACACTTAAAAATGCCTCATGGTGTAGCATTTATATCAAGAAATATTTGTTATCATTAGCTTAAAGAAGTGAGTAAAACTTACTGCTCCAGTCTCATCTTTAAGCGTTGAGATCCTTCCACTTAATAAACTAGACAAAGGGATAAACTCATATAGGTATGCATATAGAAAAAGCTGCCATATTGATTGATCTTAATATGATCGATGTGCATATACAGAAAGTAAAAAGTCCACATACAGTCAAAACTCTAGCCAGGCATACAGTAATTACAGCAAGAATCATTTGATGAGATACATATAATAAGTGGCGGTTCATTCCGCTGTGGCGACCCCGGATAAATAAAGTGACTAAGCCAAAAAGAAAATGAATGAATATATCATAAGCACTAAATACTAATTAATTATCATTTTACATCTTTATACTTTGCCATGACCTTTTAAACCACTAGGTTTTACCCATTTTTCGGCAACACATTTTTTATACATTTAAAATGCAATAAAAATAATTTCGTACATTTTTGATAGATTTTCTTTAAGAAGCAATTTCAAGAATAATGGATTCATTTCTACATAAACACATTGGTTCTTGTTGAAAGACTAAAAGTTACTTTACCAATATTTTGATAATATATTTTCCCAAAACATTAAAAATGACAATAGTATAACTTTGGATCTAGATAGATAGATGGATGGATAGATGGATGGAAACTAGCATAGATAGATAGATAGATAGATAGATAGATAGATAGATAGACAGACAGACAGACAGATAGATAGATAGAAAAAATGATGGATGGATGGATGGAAACTAGCATAGCATGTGAATAAAGTTGTCTAGTTTATCTTTATATGATCCGAAATACACAAACCTTGAGAAAAAGGAGTCAGGAACCCACGTCAGAGTCTGTCTGGAGGTACTGAACCTGCACAACATACATAAAAACATTAGTTTAGAGTACAATAACAGAACGTGGTGTATCAAAAGAGGTGTTTATGCAAAGATCAGATTGAGGTAAAGTGGTTTTATATACACACATTCATTCAGTGACAACTTGTGGCGTGCGCCCTACAGTATTTACCATGGTACTTTTGAATATTCATTCTAAAATCACATGCAAGTATGACATTATAACAACATTAGCACTGCTTGAACAATGATGTACTTTGATAGTCATTGGCTGCTAATATGATTTCACCATTTGTAATTTGGAAAGAATACTTTTGTGAAATAAAATTATTAAGGAAAAATGTGTGAATATAAACCTAACTTTACCTCAATTTCGCACATTCGTTTAGATTAATTGATAACCTTTGACACGGTCTTTATATTATATATTATCCTAATTTGAATATTCGTTCTGAAACAGCAAGTATGACATTATAGCAGCATCAGCACTATTTGACTGACTGTGAACAAAGTTGTAACGTACATTTATAGACATAGGCTAACAATACGATTCCCCTATCTAGAATTTGCCTAAATACTTCCATAAAATGATATTAAGGAGAAAATCCGAAGGTGGGGATAATATAAACCAACTTTACCTCAATAAGACAGGCCTCCAGCTGAATGTGAAGGTATGCAGATGCTTATCACTGTCTGTGACTAACAGAAGTGTGATAAATAAAGTAAGCTGATAGAAAAGACGCTACTGAATACTGTTACGAAGCCTAAAAGTGTCCAGTCAGTGTTTACTGTGACATCATGAGTTCTTGACTGAGTTAAGTTCGTGAAGAAGTGTTTGCCTCAGCAGGATGTTGTTCAATACAGACCTTTTCCCTCCGACGTTCAGATGAATGATGTCTCCAATCCTCGCCATGATTACCGTTTTGAGGCAAAACGTTCATATTTTATCGTAAACTTATTTATGTATTAATATTAACTACATTATGAAAGCTATTTACTGTGCTCGCCGTTGTGAGGAAACAGCGAAAGATCGGATGTTGCAGCGATTCGCTGTAAGCGGAAGTGGAGTAGCGCCAATTTCAGAATAAAAGTCTACATTCAGCTAAACAGAGTAAAAGCCCAGATCATAACTAAACATAACTAAACATCTTAAAAACGCATATTATAACTATCTTATGACATATGTGTTTTTATTTTTACATTTGTAAGTGTTTCGAGCTACACAACAGTGTAAATGATGCAACATCGTCATAACATTACACTTATTTCAAAATAGTTCATTAATTTATTAACTTTCTTCCCGTCTTATAAATCCCTTTATTAATCTGGGATCGCCGCTGTGGAATGAACCACCAACTTATCTAGAATATGTCACTACCCATCACTGGGAAACATCCATACAAACTCATTCACGCACATACACTACGGACAATTTAGCTTACCTAAATTGGGGGAAACCCACACCAACACGGGGAGAACATGCAAACTCCACACAGAAACACCAACTGAGGCTCGACCTAGTGAACTTCTTGCTGTAAGGCGACAGCACTACCCACTGCGTCACCATGTCACCCCTCCAAATAGTTTTAATAAAGTATTATACTTGTTTAAAATCGTATATATTGAAACTGACAAAACAGCCTAAACCAGCCTAAGCTGGTCAGCTGGTCGACCATTCTGGTTTTAGAGGGGTTTTGGCCATTTCCAGGCTGGTTTTCAGTCATTTCCAGCCTGATCTTACCTGACCAGGTGGAAAATGACCAGCTAAAACCAGCTTGACCAGCCTGGTTTAAGCTGGACATAGCTGGTTTTGGCTAGGCTGGTCAAGCTGGTCATCTCCCAAACTGACCTGCTAAGACCAGGCTGGAAATAGCTGGAAACCAGCATGGAAATTGCCAAAACCCCTCTAAAACCATACTGGTCGACCAGCTAAAACCAGCTGAACATCTTATAGGCTGGTTTAAGCAGTTTTTTTTCAGTAGGGATATATATAATAATAAAAATAGCATCAATGCATAATAACTCGATTTAAACATTCAATTTTAAGTCTGGATATCTATTTTAATTAACTGTAAATGTGCATACCTTCTGTTACATCAGGCAAAACATGTATGACAAAACATATTTGATAAGTTTATTTTTATGTTCATGTTTTTGTTGAGTATCGTAACTCATACATCAGCTGTTGTTGTTGTTTTTTGTCTCATCTGTATGATACTCTATAAAGCGAAACACACATTCAATTTGACTCATATGCTGATATTATTATAAAACATTGTGATGCAAAACTTTACAGATATCAGTTGTTAGGTCTGGGCGATTTGGCCTAAATTCAAAATCTCGATTAATTGAACATTTTAACTCCATTACGATTAATGGACACTTATTTTACTTTATTTATTTTTGCCTTAATAGTTCACTGACAAGTTTTGTACAGTAAACACGCTCACATATTACAAGTGAGAGATTTCTGAATGAAGGGTGCATTACTTGATTTTAAAATAATTGAAGTAAACACACACTATCTACTAGCTGTGATTATTTATTGAACATCAATGCTGAACTACTGAAATTAAAACACACATTGTCTAAAATTCGTGCCGTGCCGCCCACCCTTGTCACCGCTATCAAGCCAACCAATCACAAAGCTTGTGCTACATGTCGTTGTGACGTGTAGTTAAATTTTTTTTGAAAGGTGCACAGGTATGTGAAGGCTGTGCCGGACCGTGCACCTGCGCTTGGAAAAAGTATAATATCAGAATAACATAATAAGTATGAATTAGCGTTGACAAAGCGGGGTCACGTGGCTCTACACACAGTAGTAAAAACTGACCTGGAATAATTATAGGTTCTGAATATCGATATTTTGATTATTTTCGATTAATCGCCCTGCCCTATCAGATGTGATTCGATATTTTTAAATTAGTTTGTCTAAAATATTTCATATAAAGCCTGATAAATACATTTGATAATCCTAAAATGTTAACATAAAGATTTAAATAAATACATATAAAAAAATAAACCTACTTTACTTGAGTAAAGTACCATCTTGAAGCATTTCTAACTCAAGTCATAGGTTATCTGTATGTTTCTTTTATAATATTAAGTAATCATCACATCGCAAGAAAGACATTTCCACCACAAGCTGACATTTGTCCAGTTATAAAGAGACTAAGCTGAAAAGAAAATGATTGAATGAATGAATGACCTTTACATATTTGCTTTGCTGAAAAAAAAAACATCTTTTAACTAAAGTTGGACTTTAAGACACTTTTTTTTTACTTTTCAAGGTTAAAAGTTGTTGGAAGAAAGATTAAGGTCTTATTATGTAATTCAAAAGCTAAAATAATCAATAAAAACTGCATATTTACGGATATAGGCTTATATGGTTTACGATGTAGCTCATTTCTGACTGGAGGAATAAGTCTTGTTGTAATAAGTCTCCTCTACATTTGGCCTCTGTAGTGATAAACAGACTCATTGCACATGAACTCTTTTATTGCTGGAGTCTGCATCAGTGTTCAATCACAGATGTATTTTCAATAACCACATCTCTAGCACAGGGTTTCTCCTCACGGATGCACGTGGGATTTATTATATTTGTTGACTCGTCCACCTGTGGGGCACAACAGAGTTTCTCCACACACTCCTGCCCACAGCGCAGACTGCAGCCGGACTGTCCCGAACCCTCCGCGGGGGCAGCATCGCTCTTTGCCGGCGTGAGAAACTCTGGTTGGACCGTGCAATGATTGACACCGAAAGTGTAGAATACTGCTTTAATGTTTGCTATAAGCTCCTCGCACTCTGCTGCACTCATCCCGGCGGGACAGTGAACATGCAGAGATGCGATAATGAGGGAATCTGAGAGCTGCCAAATGTGAAGTTCGTGGACCGATAGAACTCTGGGAACTTGACCGAGACAGAGTCGCACCTGGCGGACAGAAAGATGCAGCGGCGCCGCCTGGAGGACCAGCAGCCCGTATCGGTGTAACCTCGGAAGGGCAGCGGAAAGTAAAAACACCACACAAACCGTGGAGAAAACAGCATCCAGGTAAACCAGCAGGTGACAGTCCGAGTGAGGCCGGTGACAGTGAGCCCGAGACAACAGCAGAACCAGACCATTAGACAGAACCAGGACTGAACACAGGAGATCCTGGATTATACTGAGCAGACCCAGATGATGCTCTCTGAAGATGGAGACTTGGGGAACACAATGAGATGCTGGCAGGTTACAAATAAGCACAATAAATGGGTTAGTTCACGCATAAATGTAAATTCTGTTATGCATATTTAAGGGATTGTTCACTCAGAAATTAAAACTGTGTTATTAAGGGATAGTTCACCCTCCCCCTCTACTATATTCAACACAATTAATAACATTTTTGAAATGCAAAACATCAACATTTATATATACACTAACCGGCCACTTTATTAGGTACACCTTTATTAGGTCCATCTGCTTGTTAAATTCTGCTCTGTCTGTTAAATTTCTAATCAGCCGATCACATGGCAGCAACTCAATGCATTTAGGCATGTAGACATGGTCAAGACGATCTGCTGCAGTTCAAACTGAGCATCAGAATGGGGAAGAAATGTAATTTAAGTGACTTTGAACATGGCATGGTTGTTGGTGCCAGACGGGCTGATCTGAGTATTTCAGAAACTGCTGATCTACTGGGATTTTCACGTATATCCAAATATCCAGTGAGCAGCAGTTCTGTGGGCGCAGATGCCTTGTTGATGCCAGAGGTCAGAGGAGAATGGCCAGACTGGTTCCAGCTGATAGAAAGGCAACAGTAACTCAAATAAGCACTCATTACAACCGAGGTCTGCAGAAGAGCATCTCTGAACGCACAACACGGCCAACCTTGAGGCAGATGGGCTACAGCAGCAGAAGACCACACCGGGTGCCGCTCCTGTCAGCTAAGAACAGGAAACTGAGGCTACAATTCACACAGGCTCACCAACACTGGACAGTAGAAGACTGGAGAAACGTCGCCTGGTCTGATGAGGCTCCATTTCTGCTGCCACATTCGGATGCTCGGGGCAGAATTTGGCCTCAACAACATGAAAACATGGATCCATCCTGCCTTGTATCAGCGGTTCAGGCTGGTGGTGGTGGTGTAATGGTGTGGGGGATATTTTCTTGTCACACTTTGGGCTCATTAGTACCAACTGAGCATCGAGTCGACCCCACAGCCTACCTGAGTATCGCTGATGACCATGTCCATCCCTTTATGACCACAGTGTCTCCATCTTCTGATGGCTACTTCCAGCAGGATAACGCTCCATGTCATAAAGCGTGAATCATCTCAGACTGGTTTCTTGAACATGACAATGAGTTCACTGTACTCAAATGGCCTCCACAGTCACCAGAGCTCAATCCAATAGAGCACCTTTGGGATGTGGTGGAACGGGAGATTCACATCATGGATGTGCAGCCGACAAATCTGCAGCAACTGCGTGATGCTATCATGTCAATATGGAGCAAAATCTCTGAGGGATATTTCCAGTAGCTTGTTGAATCTCTGATACGAAGGATTAAGGCAGTTCTGAAGGCAAAAGGTGGTCCGACCTGGTACTAGTAAGGTGTACCTAATAAAGTGGCCAGTGAGTGTATTTATACTGTACAAAGAAACATTAGATAAAAACTAGTCACTGCTCTCACCAGTGTGTTTCTGTTCTTCTGGATGTTTCTCTACAGGTTCAGTGATTTTCTGAGGAGCTTCTATGATACTGGAATGGAGCGTTTGAGCGTGTTTGGATGCAGACTCGGTGACTTTGGTGGTTTGGCATGAAGAAGAGCCGTCTTGAGAGGTTTGATTTGGGTCCAGAACACTGGAAGCTTGAGGGTTGCAGAACATCAGTGCGCTGTCCTGAAGAGCACTTTCTACAACACAACATTACATCCAGACCATTAACATAACAGGTTATTAATTCATTCATTTTCTTGTCGGCTTAGTCCCTTTATTAATCCGGGGTCGCCACAGCGGAATGAACCGCCAACTTATCCAGCATGTTTTTTTACGCAGCGGATGCCCTTCCAGCTGAAACCCATCTCTGGGAAACATCCATACACACTCATACACTATGGATAATTCATTCATTCATTCATTCATTTTCTTTTCGGCTTAGTCCCTTTATTAATCCGGGGTCGCCACAGCGGAATGAACCGCCAACTTATCCGGCATTTGTTTTACGCAGCGGATGCCCTTCCAGCCACAACCCATCTCTGGGAAACATCCATACATTCTCATTCGCACACATACACTATGGACAATTTAGCTTACCCAATTCACCTGTACCGCATGTCTTTGGACTGTGGGGGAAACCGGAGCACCCGGAGGAAACCCACGCAACCACGGGGAGAACATGCAAACTCCACACAGAAATGCCAACTGGCCCAACCGGGACCTGCCCCAACCGGGGATCGAACCAGTGACCTTCTTGCTGTGAGGCGAACGTGCTACTCACGCGCCACCGTGGCGCCCACTATGGATAATTTAGCCTACCCAATTCATCTATACCACGTCTTTGGACTTGTGGGGGAAACCGGAGCACCCGGAGGAAACACGGGGAGAACATGCAAACTCCACACAGAAATGCCAACTGACCCAGCCGGGGCTCGAACCAGCGACCTTCTTGCTGTGAGGCGAACATGCTACTCACTATGCCACCGTGGCGCCCCTTAACATAACACTAAAATATGATAATTATGATGAAACAGTGAGGTGTAAAACATCAGGTTACATAACAAAGTCAAAAATGCTTTTATTATTACAGTTTTTGTCTCGTTTCTAGTCCAAATATCAAATAACTCTTAAATAAAGACGCACTTTCTACACAAGTAAACTAAAATTGTATTGTTTTCAGAAATAAGTACAAATTAAATCACATATTAGGAGTCTTAATCTAGTAGCCCATGAAGTTTCAATGTAAAATGACTACAATCTGAAAACACACCTTTGGGTTCTGATGCAGGTTTGTTTTGCGCCCCATCATCCATCGCTCGTCTTCTCCAGACCAAAACGAGCGTATTAAACAACACACTGACTCCTCCAACCACGATACACAAGTGCGGATGCTGAATGGCTTCTGGCTGCACGAGATGAGTGAGGATCTCCAGACTGATGGAGACGCACTGAGACGCCAGCAATAGAGCAGAAATCAGCATGCAGAACGGCTGGAGACGCATGCGGACGTCATACGGAGGATTTGCATCTTCTCTAGAGGCTTCAGGTGCGCATTGAGTGTTAGTTTGACGCTTTAATGCAGATAAAGCCACGTTTATGAAGATGTAGAGCGTGTGGAAACTGTCCACCGCAATCAGGAGCGATCTGCAGATTTGGCCCAACACAATCTCACACACCAGAAAGGCGAAGATGAAGATCAGCGGGACTGTGTGTGTGGAAACCCTCGCCATTGTATCTGTACACATGAAAACACTTCTGAACAATAAGTACATGTTATCATACAGTATAATTAAAAGAAACATGTCTTAAAGAGACAGTTCACTTAAAAATAAATATTTACTATTTACTTACCCTCAAGCGGTTCCTTTATAATTTGTTTATTTTCCTTTTGAACATGAAAGAAGATAGTTTGAAGAATGCTGAAAACCTGTAACCATTGACTGCCATAGGAAAAACAAATACTGTTGAGGCCAATGGTTACAGGTTTTTTGTAAGCATTCTTCAAACTGTCTTATGTTCAACAGAAGATAGAAACTCATAAAGGTTTGAAACAAGTGAAGAGTGAGTAAATGATGACAGAATTCAAATTTTTGGGTGAAATATCCCACTCAGACATGTAAATTAATGTTATATAGGCATAATAAGTATTACAGATTACATTTCAATGCAACTGAAGGTGCTTAAAATGATCCCCAGAAATTAAATCATGTCATCATTTCTGTTGAACACAAAAGATTAATTTTGAATAACATTGGAAAGCAGTGATTAAAACTGATATGAATATATGAAAGAAATCTAGGAGTTTTCTTTCATGGTATAATTGATTGAATGTTAAAAGCTGTAAATCATTCACTACTTAAGTGAACTGTTCGAAAGAATCGAAATCGCAAACTATTTCAAACATGATCGAATTCATTCAGATCGCTAGTTCAGAATCAGCTAGCAATAATGTTAATTATGTTTTCTGTGATCGTTCTGATTCAATACTGATTCACACGCAGATCGCTCGTTGTGATCATAGACTGGGTTATGATCCAGCATTAATATGAGGATTGTTTTCTGTCATCACTCTGAGTTGTTTTTGAAAAAGAAACCTGACATTACTACTGAATTCAGACTTAGACTAAGCGAACTCCGAATGAATCAATCTGATTCGCAAACTATATCAAACATGATCAAATTCAATTCTCATACTGTGATAGTTCAGATGATAGACTGGGTTTGGGATTTGGCAATAATGTAATGTTCTGTCAGCTTTTGAAAACCTTGACTCAAAGAAACCCGACATTATTCCTGATTTTAGACTGGACTGTCCGAATGAATCAAACACGAACTATATCAAACTGATTCAATACTGATTCACACTCAGATCGCTTGTGATCACAGACTGGGTTTTTGATTCAGTCAGGATTGTTTTCTGCCAGTTTTTGAAAACCTTGACAGAAGCCTGACATTATTGCTGAATTCAGACTCAGTGACTGTCAGAATGAATCAAACTGAACCATGAACTATCAAAGATCGAATTGATTCAATTCTGATTCACACGCAGATCGCTCGTTGTGATCATAGACTGGGTTATGATTCAGCATTAATATCAGGATTGTTTTCTGTCATCACTCCGAGTTGTTTTTTAAAAAATAAACCTGACATTATTACTGAATTCAGACTTAGACTAAATGAACTCTCTGAATGAATCAAACTGAATCGCGAAGTATAACATGATCGAATTCAATACTAATACTGTGATAGTTCTGATGATTGACTGGTTTTGTGATTCAACTATAATGTAAGGATTATGTTCTGTCAGCTTTTGAAAACCTAGACAGAAAAGAAACCTGACATTAATACTGAATTCAGACTTGAACTAAGTGAACTCTCCGAATGAATCAAACTGAATCGCGAAGTATATCAAACGTGATCGAACTCAAACGATTCCCACTCAGATCGCGATCATATTGTGTTGTGATTCAGCAATAATGTCAGGCTCGTTTTCTGGCATCACTCCGAGTTGTTTTTGAAAGTGAATCCTAATATAATTACTGATTTCAGACTCAGAGACTCAGCGAACTGTACGAACGAATCAAAATGAATCGCGAACTATATCAAACCTGATCGAATTCAACACTAATTTCCCCTCAGATCGCTAGTTGTGATTCTAGACTGTGCTGTAATCAAACAATAATGACAGGTTTGTTTTCTGGCATCACTCCGAGTTGTTTTTGAAAGTGAAACCATAATATAATTACTGAATTCAGACTCAGAGACTCAGCGAACTGTACGAATGAATCAAACTGAATCGCGAACTATATCAAACCTGATCGAATTCAATACTAATTTCCCATCTGATCGCTTGTTGTGATCCTAGACTGTGTTGTAATCCAACAATAATGACAGATTTGTTTTCTGTCATCACTTCGAGTTGTTTTTTGAAAGATCCACTGAATTCAGACTCAAGAGACTCAGTGAACTGTCCGAATGAATCAAACTGAATCGCGAACCATATCTCGTTCGCACGCTAGATTTGTATCACACGATATGATTGTAAGGTCTGTTTGTTGTCATCGTGTAAAATGTGAAGGAATTTCCTTTCAGAAACACACAAAACAGCACAGAGTCGACTTGAATACTAAGCATGAAAGCAGTGTCTCTGTTGCCATGATTTCTATCAGGACTTCAGTGCATTTTAGACCGTAGAAATCAGCGGAATGTGGACAAACTTCAGCGACAATACAGTAAAACTGGTGGAAAAACTCACTATCCAGCAGCAGATTAATTCTCCTGTGCTTCCAGCTTTGATATAGAGACAGTAATGCGCCTTTACGCTGGCTTAAACACGTCTATAGGTATTTATACTTATATTAACAAGTGCTTAACAGATCATGAGTTCAAGCAGGCTACGTTAATACTATTAGTTGGGGATTTTGTCATTGTGAGATTAATTATGTTTTAATGCCTCGACAAAGTGTTTTTATTTAAAATTGAAAATTATTTTAGTAATATGGGACCCAACACCCATCTGGAAAATAGTTTATTAATAACCTTAATATGTATAGCTAAGGGCGCCACGGTGGCGCGTGAGTAGCACGTTCGCCTCACAGCAAGAAGGTCGCTGGTTCGATCCCCGGTTGGGCCAGGTTCCGGTTGGGCCAGTTGGCATTTCTGTGTGGAGTTTGCATGTTCTCCCCGTGGTTGCGTGGGTTTCCTCCGGGTGCTCCGGTTTCCCCCACAGTCCAAAGACATGCGGTACAGGTGAATTGGGTAAGCTAAATTGTCCATAGTGTATGTGTGTGAATGTGTGTGTATGGATGTGTTTCCCAGAGATGGGTTGTGGCTGGAAGGGCATCCGCTGCGTAAAACAAATGCCGGATAAGTTGGCGGTTCATTCCGCTGTGGCGACCCCGGATTAATAAAGGGACTAAGCCGAAAAGAAAATGAATGAATGAATGTATAGCTAACCTTCTATGTGAAGCTGCTTTGACACAATCTACATTGTAAAAGCGCTATACCAATAAAGGTGAATTGAATTGAATTTATTAATGTTCTTTTGAATCTGAGAGCAAAAACGAGACCATTTCAGAAATATCAGGATATCCTGGAACTATTAGATACGGGTTTAACAACATTTCTTTCATAAAATATTGATATTTTAAGCATGATTTCTGAAAATGACTATTGGTCAGAATAACCGTTCTCTTAATCACCAAAATGTAATATATTTCTCACATATTCTGAAGTTAAACATTCATCTCAGTTTTGTTGAATGAAATAAAAACTGGAGCCGAATATAAAGATTTCTGGAAAAAACATATTTGTTTTATGCTAACAAAATGGTTTAAATATCATTATTATTTCATATTTGGTAGAAAATGACATCAGTGTAGTTTACAGAATTAAAAATACAGCTTACTGACAAATACAGTACAGTTTACTATAGTAAATCCACAGAAATAGTAGTCTCTTATACAAAAAACGTTCAGGGTTTCACACAATTTGTGTTGAGACAACATGAAGGAATGTTAACTTAATTGTTTTTACAAATTTAAGTAGATTGAACATAAAACAATTAAGTTGTCCCCTCAAAAATATCAAGAGTTGGGTTGTTTCAACTCATTTTAAATAAGTAGTTCGAACAAACAGCATATATTTTAGTGAGTATAGAGAGATAAGTACATCTGTTTACAATGAACATTGATTTACAATGATAAATCGAGCATTATTCAAAATATCCAACATTTCCATCAGACTAAAGTGTATGAATCAGTGTTTACCTGTTTGTGTATGTCCTCCTGAGGGGATATAAAGTCTTCAGAGCAGCATGGCACATGGTTATAAAGTTCCCAGAGTAACAGACTGAGTTTCTGTCCCAGCGGAGAGAGAGAGAGTGTGTGTGTGTGTGTGTGTGTGTGTATGTGTGTGTGCAGGGGTAGACTGGGGCACATTTTCAGGCCAGATATCCCACACCCACCCAAACCATCCTTTGAAAAATGAACAATCAAAATAACAAGGGAACTACGGCTGAGGGTTTGACAAACGGATAATAAAACAGCACCACTCTTACTATCTCAATCATTTCTGACTACATTATTCTATTTAATGTTGACTGTGTTTAAGAAGGGCTTGATGGTAGCGAATGAAACGCTCTAAATCATCAGACTGGAGCTGTGCGAAATAATTTAAAGCAGCCCAAACGCTTTCCTAAAAACTTGACTGAGGGCTGTGGGGTGAATATACTAAACCTTTTATGTTAAATTTGGCATTTTCTAATTTATTCTGTAATATTTAAAATAACAAGTAAACATTGCTTTAAATCATATTGACTAATGCAGCGTCATTCCTAACAGTTTATAATGAACTTATTGTAAAACATAATCAATCCCATTTATAACACAGGTTCACTGTTGAAAACACGAGTCCAGCTTATTTTGATTTGCTCAGATGTCTTGTGCATCTGTCAAGTGACACTATTTACATTTTATAAGACTGATTCATTTACAGTTTTTGATTTAATGTTTTAATTTCGGTCACACTTTATTTTGATGGTCCGTTTGTTGAATTTAAGCTACATTGCAACTAATTCTCATTAGATTATAAGTAGACTGTTAGGTTAGGGTTAGTTGACATGTACTTGCGAAGTCTCTTATGGTCAGTTAAATGTCTGTTGAATGTCAGTATCAGCAGATATTAAGCAGTCTACTAATACTCAAATGGACCATCAAAATAAAGTGTGACCTTAATTTCAGTAGGCTTTTTTGTAGCTCAGTAATGAAACAAAGAAGCAAAAGGTTATTATAGACTCGAAATGACGATCACTCGCAAAGGCATTCGCTCAGATGGGATGGCGGGACAAATCAAAGGTTACCATGTGCCATTTTTGGCCCGCGGGCCCTACTTCGGACATCTCTGATTTAAAGGCTCTCTCTTTAATAGTATCATCTCGTCCTTTTCATTCTCCTCAATTTCCCTAATATTGTATCTCTTCCTTCCACCAGCACCATCAGCTTTATAGAGTAAAGAAGAAAACCAGTTTTACTGGAAACTTAATCCAGTCATCTCAATGGCATTAACTGTCCCGATCATTCATCATGGTCTAGTGTTACGAACACAACCGTCTCACAGACCAACACCTTTTACATTTCAGAATCAGAATCAGAATCAGAATCAGTTTTATTGCCAAGTGTGCTTCACACACACAAGGAATTTGCTTTGGCTACAGAAGCTTCCAGTGTACAAGTGACAAGTGACAACACAGAATAAATATTATAAAAGACAATAGACATTAAACAGAGATGCAGTCCAACGATCTGGATGTTGAAATGTATGTACAGATTTGTTATAAATATACAGGTTATAAGGTGCTGTGTGCAAAAGAGTAAGTATTGCATTATATATTGTTATAAGGTGCTGTGTACAAATGCGTAAGGATAAGTATTGCATTGTATATTATTATTAGGTGCTGTGTACAAGTGCGTGTGAGAAAGTATTGCACATTTCTTGCACAATAGGAGAAATATTAACTGTTCATGAGGTAGATGGCCTGAGGAAAGAAACTTTTCCTGTGTCTGGCTGTTTTTGTGCTCGGTGCTCTGTAGCGCCGGCCAGACGGTAACAGTTCAAACAGGAAGTGTGCTGGGTGTGAGGCGTCCAGGGTGATTTTGCGAGCCCTTTTACTCACTGTGGAAGAGTACAGTTCTTGAAGTGTAGGAAGGGTAGTGCCAGTTATTCGTTCAGCAGTCCGGACTATTCGCTGGAGTCTACGGAGGTCAGATTTGGCTGCTGAGCCGAACCAGACGGTGATTGAAGTGCAGAGGATGGACTGGATGACAGCTGAGTAGAACTGCACGAGCAGCTCCTGTGGCAGGTTGAACTTCCTCAGCTGACGGAGGAAGTACAGTCTCTGCTGGGCTTTCTTTACAATAGAGTCTATGTGAGTGTCCCACTTCAGATCCTGAGAGATGGTGGTGCCCAGGAACCTGAATGACTCCACTGCAGCCACAGTGCTGTCCATGATGGTGAGCGGGGGGAGTGCAGGGGGGTTTCTCCTGAAGTCCACTATCATCTCCACCGTTTTGAGCGTGTTCAGCTCCAGGTTGTTGTAACTGCACCATAAAGCTAGCCGCTCCACCTCCTGTCTGTATGCAGACTCGTCACCGTTCCGGATGAGGCCGATAACAGTAGTGTCGTCCGCAAACTTCAGGAGCTTGACGGAGGGGTCTTTTGCGGTGCAGTCGTTGGTGTACAGGGAGAAGAGCAGTGGGGAGAGAACACATCCTTGGGGGGCACCAGTACTGATGGTGCGGCTGTCAGACGTGATTTTGCCCATTCTGACTAGCTGTTGTCTATCTGTCAGAAAGCTGGTGATCCACTGACAGACAGAGCTAGGAACAGAGAGCTGGGTCAGTTTGTGCTCGAGCAGTGATGGGACGATGGTGTTAAAGGCAGAACTGAAGTCCACAAACAGAATCCTTGCATAGTTCCCTGGTTTGTCCAGATGTTGTAGGGTATAATGCAGTCCCATGTTGACTGCATCATCCACAGACCGGTTTGCTCTATAGGCAAACTGCAGGGGGTCCAGCAAAGGTCCGGTGATGTCTTTCAGATACGCTAGAACCAGTCTTTCAAATGACTTCATGACCACAGATGTTAAGGCGACAGGTCTGTAGTCGTTGAGTCCGGTGATCTTTTGTTTCTTCTGGATTGGGATGATGGTGGAGCGTTTGAAGCAGGATGGAACTATGCGCAGTTCCAATGATCTGTTGAAGATCTGCGAGAAAATGGGGGCCAGCTGGTCAGCACAGGTTCTCAGACAGGCTGGTGAGACACCGTCTGGGCCTGGCGCTTTCCTTCTCTTCTGCTTACTGAAGACCTGACGCACATTATCCACACTGATCTGAAGATCAGGGGGGGAGAGGGAGATGTCTGTAGGTGTTGATGGCTGTGTATAAAGATGGTCAGGGCGGATTTGGCTGGAGGTGGCTAGAGGTGTTGATGGCTGTGTAGAGGGTGTCTGGTGGTCGAAGGTGTCGAATCTGCAGTAGAACGTGTTCAGGTCGTTAGCGAGAAGTTTACTGCCATCGATACTGGGGGGGGATGATTTGAAATTCGTGATGGTTCGCAGACCAGTCCACACTGATGCAGGGTCATTAGCAGAAAACTGGTTTTCCAGCTTTTTTGCATAATTCTTTTTAGCCAGACCAATCTCCTTTGTTAAAGTGTTCCTGGTCTTGTTGTAGAGAATCCTGTCCCCACTCCTGTAGGCATCCTCTTTGACCTGACGAAGCTGTCTAAGTTTTGGTGTGAACCATGGTTTATCGTTGTTAAATGATAAGTAGGTCCTGGTAGGGATGCATAACTCCTCACAGAAACTAATGTAGGATGTTACGGTCTCTGTGAGCTCATCCAGGTCAGTGGCTGCAGCTTCAAAAACACTCCAGTCAGTGCATTCAAAACAGGCTTGTAAGACCTGCTCTGTGTCGTTGGTCCATCTCTTAACAGTCCTTAATACTGGCTTAGTAGTTTTAAGTTTTTGCCTGTAAGTTGGTATAAGATGAACCAGGCAGTGATCAGAGAGTCCTAGAGCTGCTCTGGCCACGGAGCGATATGCATCTTTTATTGTTGTGTAGCAATGGTCCAGAATGTTATTGTCTCTGGTAGGGCATGTAATGTGCTGTCTGAATTTGGGCAGCTCATGTGTGAGTTTTGCCTGGTTAAAGTCCCCAAGAATGATAAAAACAGAGTCCGGGTGTTTCTGTTCTGTCTCTGTGATTAGATCAGCCAGTAGTGAAAGAGCAGTACTCACGGTCGCGTGCGGTGGGATGTAAACACTGGTCAGGATAAACGAGGAAAACTCCCGCGGCGAGTAGAACGGCTTGCAGTTAATGAAAAGCACTTCCACGTCAGGACAGCACATCTTCTTTAACACAGTTACATCCGTACACCACCTCCTGTTGATGTAAAAGCATGTCCCTCCACCGCGCGTTTTCCCCGTTGCCTCCGTGTCGCGATCTGCTCTATACAGCTGGAAGTCCGGTAGTTGTAGTGCGCTGTCCGGAATGGCTTCGTTAAGCCAGGTTTCTGTGAAGCACAGCGCAGCAGAGTTGTTAAAGTCCTTATTTATGCGTGTGAGCAGAAGTAATTCCTCCATTTTGTTAGGAAGAGAGCGTAGATTCGCGAGATGAATGCTAGGAAGCGGCATTCTGAAACCGCGTAGTCTGTTTTTGATGAGCGCGCCGGCTCGCTTTCCCCGCCTGCGCGTCTTGTAGCGCCATAGAGACGCCGCGCCGCCGAGGACAACGCTCTGCAAAACGCCGGAGAAGTCAAGAACCGGCTGGTGATCAATTGGTGTGCACTGCAGAATGTTCAGCAGCTCATCCCTGGTATAACTGATCATGTTGGATGAACACAAAACAGGAAATACAAACAAAAACATTGCAACAGCTTTGTGTTTACATTACATTTATTCATTTAAATCATTATGATTAGATCTAAATAAGGATATGTGGTGGCGGGATGGTGGCTTAGTGGTTAGCACTGTCGCCTCACAACAAGAAGATCACTGGTTCGAGCCCCGGCTGGGCCAGTTGGCATTTCTGTGTGGAGTTTGCATGTTCTCCCGGTGTTGGTCCTCCGGGTGCTCCGGTTTCCCACATAGTCCCAACACATGCGCTATTGGGGAATTGATTAACTGAATTGGCTGTAGTGTATGTGTGTGAATGAGTGTGTATGGATGTTTCCCAGTACTGGGTTGCAGCTGGAAGGGCATCCACTGCATAAAAACATATGCTGGAATAGTTGGTAGTTCGTTCCACTTTGGTGACACAGTGTTAAATATTACCATATACTATCATTCATTCATTTTTTTACAGCTTAGTCCCTTAATATTATAAGGTCACCACAGTGGAATGAACCAACAACTATTCCAGCATATGTTTTATGCAGTGGATGTCCCTTCAGCCGCAACCCAGTACAGGAAAACACCCATACATCGCATATATTTGGACTAAGGGGGAAACCAGAGCACGCGGAGGAAACCCACACCAACATGTGGAGAACATGCAGACTCCACACAGAAACGCCAACTGACCCAGCCGAGACTCGAACCTGCGACCTTCTTGCTGAGAATCAACAGTGCTAACCACCAAGCCGCCCAATATACTATCATACAATCCTAAATAAGTATCATTTTACAGTGCGAAATACATCATCATTTGGACCTCTCAGCATACAATAAAAACGAGATAGTAAGGAATCCATGCACTTGTACACTAAAAATGTTGCTGCCTTAATTTTTTTAAGTTGAATTAAATTAACTTTATAAGTTACTTCAACTTTCATCAATTAAAATGATGAAAGCATTGAGATTTAATCTGTAGAACTTAAAAAAATAAAGTAGAAATCTGATAATCTTACTAAAATAAGTTCAAATAACTTTAAAAAAAATATGCTGTCATGACTTTTTGATCATATAATTTATGTTACAAAATGATGTGCAGCTTAAAACAGGAAAAGGTTTAAGTGTGTGTGTGTGTGTGTGTGTGTGTAAGCACTATCATGTGAGGGATCTTCAGCTTGTCGGTTCACTTTACAGCCACAAGTCGATGAGCTGGAAGAACTGAAGCATTTCTTCGCTTCTTGTCCACAATTCTCCTCATTTTCTCATGGCTTTTCTGATATGCATGGAAAAAAGCGTCTATGAAGGGAATTCAGATGAAAAGGCTGTGGCTAAAGGGCTGTTTTTAACTCTCTCTGTGTCTGAGGGACAGATCTGACCAACACGGCACATCGGGTTTGACAAGCGAGAGGCTTTTTAAAGGGCTAAACCAACAGCAGGACGCAGTCTAAACACAGAGAGCCAATGGAGATCTTACCTGAACACAAGCCATTCTCCAGCTGAGCCCGTTCTCCATTCACACTGACTGCTGGTGGGTAAATGTGGAGGATTTCTGACTCACGGGGGTCAATGTTTAATCTGCTTTCAAAGAAAAGCCAAATTTAAGAGAAAGTTCACAATCACAGAAGGGTTTACTGTAAAACTACGCTCACTCTGAAACTGACCCAGCAGAAGCCTTGATGTCTAAACAACATCACAACACATGTCAGACTCGATCTGATGGCGATTGACTGCCTCGATGTTAAAATGACGTCAAACTGACATCTAACATTGGCATTAAATACATCCAAAATACGCCAATTCTAGATGTTAATTAGATGTTCATACTCCTCCACCCATTATTCTATTATTAACCAATGATTCTGTCAATTCACCAACCCATCATTCTGTTCATCCATCCATTCATCCAACCATCCATCATTGTGTTCATCCATCCATCAATCTATCCTTCAATTCTTCCACTTATCTATCATTCTGTTCATCTATCCATCCATCCACCTACCCATTTATCCATTCATGCATCATTCTGTTGATCCATCCATTCATTCACCCACCCATCCATCATTCTGTTCATCCATCCATCAAACTATCCTTCCATTCATCCATTTAGTCATCATTCTATCCTTCAATCCGTCCCTCCATCCATGCATCCATCCACCCACCCACCCATTCATCTTTCCATCCACCCACCCATTCACCAATCTGTTTATCCATCCACCCATTCATCCATCCATCCATCCATCCATCCACCAACCTATTCACCATTCTGTTCATCCATCCATCCACCCACCCATCCTTCTGTTCATCCATCCATCCACCCACTTATTCATCCATCTATCATTTTGTTCATCCATCCATACCCATTCATCATTCTGTTCATCCATTCATCCACTCACCCATTCATCATTCTGTTTATCCATCCATCCATCCACCCATTCATCCATCCATCATTCTGTCCAACCATCCATCATTCTACCCTTTAATCTATCCAACCTCCCATTGTTCTATTCTCAAATTCACCCATCCACCAGTCTTTCAATCGATCAATCCATCCATCCATCATTCTATCCTTCAACCTATCATTCTGTTCATCCATGCATCCACCTATCCATCATTCTATCTTTTAATCCATCCACCCATTCATCCACCATTCTGTTCATCCATCCATTATTCTATCCTTCAGTCTACCAATCAATCCATCCATGCTTCAATCTATCCACCAATCCATCATTCCATTCATCCATCCATCATTCTACCCTTCAATCTATCCATCCATCAGTCTATTCTTAAATCCATCCACCCATCCATCATTCTGTTCATCCATCCATCATTCTACCCTTCAATCCATCCACCCATCCATCATTCTATCTTTCAATCCATCCCCCCATTCATCCATCTATTATTCTATCCTTCAGTCTACCAATCCATCCATCCTTCAATCCATCCACCGATCCATCATTCTGTTCATCCATCCATTTACCCATGCATCAGTCTACTCTTCAATCCATCCACCCATTCATTTATCCATTATTCTATCCTTCAGTTTACCAATCCATCCATCCATCCATCCATCCATCCTTCAATCCATCCACTGATCCATCATTCGTTTCATCCATCCATTCACCCATCCATCATTCTACCCTTCAATCTAACCATCTATCAGTCTATTCTTAAATGCATTCATCCACCCATCCATCATTCTATTCATCCACCCATCCATCATTCTATTCATCCACTCATCCATCCACCCATCCATCATTCTATTTATCCTCAGACTATCCTTCAATTCATCCATCCACCCATCCATCCGTCCGTAATGTTGTTCATCCATCAATCTACTTATCCATCAAACAATCCTTCAGTCCATCCATCCACTCACTTATCATTTTATCCTTCAACCCATCTACCCATCTATCATTCTATCCTTCAATCCACCCATCCATCATTCTATCCTTCAATACACCCATCCATCATTCTATCCTTCAATCCACCCATCCATCATTCTACCCTTCAATACACCCATCCATCCTTCAGTCTATCCATCCATTGGTTCAATCCACCACTTCCTCTATTGTTTTATCATCCCATTCTTTAATTATTCCATCAATCAATTCAGTCAGTCCATCCATCGTTCCATCCATCCTTATTCAATCCACCAATCCATTAGTTTTATCATCAATCCATCCTCTACAGTAAAATCAGTCGATAAATAGAGAGCTCTGCAGTCTGCCTGTGATTATGTAAGGCAGTCTCTGAGGATTACACCCAAAATTCCTTCAAAGTAGCTTTATAATAATAAGCTCCAAGAGTCAAATACCTCAGAAATCCTTCTATACAGCACAGAACATCCCAAAGTACAGCGAGCTTCACTGACGATGACATGATCACGAAAATCTCAATATCTTTTTAACTACCCTTAGAGTCTCTGAATGTCTGAGGATTATCTGATTATTCCTTCATTCCCACTAAAAGAGACGTACAGGTGTGTTTGTGGTCTATTATTTCAGGCTCTCCTCCTCTGCTGTATTTGTGTACGTCCTGCGCTCGGGGGTTCAACAGAAGCTTGGTAATCTCAAACATATTGCTCTCCTGCTGCAGGCCTGTTTGATAATGTTTGCATACATCTCGGGGTGTGTATAACATACCAGACCACCTGACGGGATGCTTTCTTTCAGATGACAGCAGGGGGCTTCGGCTTGTGCAAACTAAGCATACAATAACAGCGACTCAACTTCTTCCATAAAACCCTTGTGTGCTGTTGGGGATGTTTTCATCCACTCTGAGGTGATTTTGAGTCTTAATTTGACCACAACTTTTTCTGTGTTTCAGCAAATGGGATGATTTTTGGTGACAAATTTTATTTTGAGACATTCATTCACTCATTTTCATGTGCTTTTTTGGGGCAGGTTCGCAGGGGCAGCAGTCTCAGGAGAGAACTACAGACTTCCCTCTCCCCAGACACTACCTCCATCTTCTTCAGGGGGATCCGAGGTGTTCCCAGGTCAACCGAGAGACATAGTCACCTGGGTTTTC
>CAIGQQ010003895.1:2342443-2362913 GCA_903798035.1 Danio albolineatus
GAGAGACATAGTCACCTGGGTTTTCCCCAAGGCCTCCTCCCAGTGGGCTATACTTGGGACACCTCCCTAGGTAGGCATCCAGGAGGCATCCAAAATAGATGCCTGAGCCACCTCAGCTGGCTTCTCTCAATGTGGACAAGCAGTGGCTCTACTCCGAGCTCCTCCCGGGTGACAGAGCTAATCACCCTTTATATAAGGGTGCACCCTGCTGTGGAGGAAACTTATTTCGGCTGCTTGTATCCGAAATCTTTATAAAAATGCTTTGGAATTTTTCAAAAACTCAACAATACACTCTTTACTACCCTTTGGTTATGTTGGGGGCTGTTTTTGCCCCGTTGACTGAGTGGGCCTGACAAACCACCAGTAGAAACACTCTCTCTCCATGTGCACCAGACACTTTACTTAAACTCCAGACCAGGGTTGGGTCGATAGACAATGCAGACTCGAAAAGAGAAGGTGAACGAGACTCTAAGGTCAGAGTCAGTGTAAAGACCCAAACTTCACTAGAGACTTGACTTCAAATATGGCACCAAATACCAGTTTCTGCATGTTTTTGTGTAGCAAAAATAACTAAAGATGTCTCATTTAAACACAAACCAGAAAACGCAGCAGGTGTGTATGTGTTTTAAAGGACAGCTATTTTACCCCTTTTTTATTTAATATAAGTCTTTTGTGTCCCCAGAATGTGTCTGTAAAGTTTCAGCTCAAAACACCCATCACATTATTGATTATAGCTTTCAGTAGTCTGTGTATTATAGCACTAAAGAGCTTGTTGCTGTTTTTGTGTACTGTGCCTTTAAGGCTCGTCCTCCCCGTCCACCGCTCCCACGTGCCTGTCAGCGTGCCTCAATCTCCACCCTCGGCTGCGTCAGACGGACGTGAAGGAAGCAGATCTCACGTAACGTGTCTGTGAGAAATACTACAGTAAGAACTTTACCAATGATTATTTGATGTGTTTGTTGTAGAGTTGCAATGATGAGTCACACACAACGTCGTTACAAAGTTCACGCACACACACAGATACACACGCATTTAGCTTTGCACTCTTTTTACAAGCAAATGTGACAGGATACACATTGATCTCCACTGCTGTATGGATATCTGTTATGTTAATGAACAAAATTAACCTGATTTAACGTCCACAAACCGTGATTGAAGCGTCTTCTTTTATAATCGTCCTGACACACGGCTGTGGTGATGAAGTAAAGCTGAAGTAAACCGCTGTAATTCATGAACATGCACTGTTTTAAACACATGTTAAACTTGTGAAACTCACTCTTGATCACATCTGATGATGACTGATGATCACGGAGCGCTGAACAGATCTTTTATTCCCGGTTGCTTTACGCACGTTCTGTCTTGTTGATATGATTATACGCGTTACTACGGAGACATGTTAATACGCAGCTGTCAATCAATTCTGTGGGCGGGGGGACCGCACTCCTACGTAAAGTTGCGGTCGGTCTCAAAACCGCTCCAATTAGTCCACCGTTTTGAAATAAAAGGACTGGGTGTGTTTATATCAGCCCAATATGACGGTATACACACTATACCTACACATATGTCTATCCAAACTGCTTAAAAAGTCGATTTTTCCACCATAGATGCCCTTTAAAGTATTACTCAACACTGAATGGTACAACAAATTCAACATCAGCCATAAATGCAACGGTGTCAACACAAGCATTCACCAGGAGCGCTCTAGGTTTGTCATTACATGCATTTATTGGAGAGGGAAAAGCCATACACATTTCTCTGTGTTTACCAGTACAGTTTGATTAATTTAACAGGTAATTTTTAAAAATTACTAAAAATAAAGCATTACAAACATCAGGTGTGTGGAGGGGGGGGGGCGCAGAAGTGTCGATTTCTCAAGGTCAGACACGATCTGGATGTAGAGGCCGAGCTTCTCCAGAGCCGACGCCAACCAGACGCTCGGAAGAAGGAAAGAAGAGAGCGAAAGCACCGAAACCACAGAGCCTGGAATGGTGGCAAGTACTACATTAATCAGGTCAAGCTTCTCTCGAGGTAAAGTGTAGTCTCTAGTGTCTCCAGCAGGCGGTAGCGTCACAACTTTTAGTGTTTTTCTTCATGAAGTCTCGCGATCCGGCGCTCCCACGGCCCTCAAACACACTCTCCATTTACATTATATATACTCTCGCAGAGCTCCGACTCATAAATCAACAGAGCCCCGAAACCCCAACCAATCCAAAAAGTAAACCTTTAAACTTAATATTTGCTCTTTATAGTATCTGAAAATGTACACCGAAGGAAAAAAAAAGGAGGGAAATCCCACAAGAACGGCTTTAAAAAAGACATGAAGAGGAGAGGAAATGAAATAAATCAGACCTAAAATAAATAGAAACCCATTCAGCCGTAATAATAAAGAGGTTTAAAGGCAAACGTGTCGTCGGATGAGTGATAACCGGCGGAAGACAGAATGAGTGCGACGAAAGTGTGTGTGTGTTCGACGAAAGGAGGGTGGAAAACTGTACAATTCATTGGTCTGTTTCGTCTAGCGAGCCGATAAACCTGGCGATCCCGTCCGACTGCGGCAGACACTCGCGCAGGTTTCCAACGCTTTAACAAGTGCTGATTGGTGGAGATCAGAAGGGGCCGTTTTTAACCAATTCCTGAGCAGGAACAACTGGAAAGCGGATCTGCATCACTTTGGTAAGTCTATCTGTGTGTGTGTGTTTGTGTTTGTGTGTGTTGAAGAGACACTAATAATGACAAACGCACACTTAGACTTGCTAAACAACATCCGATGACGTGTGTGTTGGCTCGATGTGCTCCAGCAGGGTCTGTTTTTTTAATCGCAGAAGGTGTGTTTCTCCAGGTGTCTTTGGTAAGTGTGTGTTTTTGGCCGAATATATGCGTCTAGTGAACGATTCGTCCTAATTTTGTTGATTTTTAAGGGTGGATTCTCCATGTTGTTGATGTAAAATGTGTTGGAAAGCAGAAGGAGGATGGAAAGAGACCTGAGGAATATGAGCAATGGACAAACCGGCCTGTCTGATTCTCACTGCGCGTGTGGACCCTGAGGAGAGATGAACATGGGTTCGTTAGACACTGATGTGTTAGTATTTCTTCATGAAGATGTGGATCTGCTTGCTTTACCTTGGTCACAGTGTTGTTATTATGGTGCGTCTCTGCTGGTTTCCAGACTGGCATCAAGGAGAAGCTCCTCTAAATCCTGCCCGCAGCTCAGCTCTGCCGTCACACTCACTAACACACACACAGAGAGAGAAAGACAAAGACAGGCACATACACACATATACACAGAGAAAGAGACAAACAAACACAGACAGACAGAAAGACACAAACGCACACATGCACAAGTGACAGAGACACACAAAGACACAGACACACGACCACACATACAGAAAGACACACAAACACACACACACACACACAAAACACAGAGAGAGCGAGACACACACAAACCACCCACACGCACAGAAAGACGAACACAACACACACATATACACAGAGACACGCAAACACACAGACAAAGCCACAAAAAACACTCACAGATACACACACAAAGGACACAGACATAGATAGACACACACAAAACACAGAGTAAGAGAGTGAGACATGCGCAAACCATACACACACACACACAGACAAACACAACATACATATATACACAGACAGAGACACACAAAGACAGACAGACACACACACAAACACAACGCAGACAGACAAATCCACGACCAACACACACTCACAGATAGGGACATACACAGACAGACACACACAAAAGACACAGACACACAAAGATAAAACCACGCATGCACAGAGAGCGAGAGAGAAAGACGCGCACACAAAGACAAACACAAAACATAAAGAGAGAGAGAGACAGAGAGACAAGCACACAGACACAAAGCACAGAGAGAGACACACACAGAGACACACAAAACACAGACACACACACAGACAAACACAGAAAGAGAGAAAGACACACAAAGACAGGCACAAAACAAACACAAAGAGAGAGAGAGAGAGAGAGAGAGAGAGAGAGAGAGAGAGAGAGAGACAAAACACAGAGAGACAAACAGATTTTATTCAGAACAGGTCTTAATTCAAGCAATTTTTGGTCTTAAACACAGCAACACTTCAATGCTTAGTTTACTCTATAACACATCAAGCATTGACACCATGCATTTAGACACATACTGAGGCTGAAATAAGCATTGAACACTTCATTTTTCTAAAAAATTTTTTTTTTTCTAAATTTTGGATATGCTCCATCTCAATTATGTGAGTTTGTGACACACAAGATTAATGATGGTCGAGCAACAAGATCTATTACTAGAGGTGACTGTGCTGTGCAGTTTAGACGTACAACCTTTGCACGGTCAGTCTTCTCAGTTAGAGCCAGTCATTTCTGGAATACAATTCCTATTTAAGGTGTATTACAAATTACTCAACATTTAAATTAAGTTAAGTTAAAGAAATGACTAAAAGCAAATCAAGTGTGTAATCATGTGTAACTTCTTTTTCTGACCTTTTATGAAATTCTTATTATATGTTTTATCCTTTTGTTGAGTGTAACTTTACTGTTATTGTATGTGTGATAATGTGTTTTTTTGATTTTAGGTTGCTTTCTAAAATCTGGCAGGGGGCAACAGATGAAAATTAGCCCTTGTGACTAACTCTGGCTTATTTACAGTTTTACTGTTGATTAATGAGCATTGTCCCAGTTAAATAAATAAATACAAAATACAAACTGCTCGTTCCTCCATGTTTTTATCGAAGATGTTCACAATCCTCATCCATCCACAGAATTAATAATGTAGTCAAATCTGTAAACATCTAGCTGCGATCTGCGCTTCTGCCTTTGAATGTCTCAGGGACAAAGCAGCTGCATGAATGCTAAAGCTTTAATTTAAAGTGAGTCATCAACAAAAACCAGACTCCTATGTGTACAAACACAAGCGCCACCGTTTAGAGCTCATTTCTGGTTAATGATGTCAGAGTTCGCCGATATTTTGATTTTGGAGTGGCATGTGAATCGTCTTTTCTTGAAAATTCCTGATCTTACTCGTCTGTGTGAACAGCGCTTTCTTGAATTTACCGGTAAAATCGTTCCGGCAATTTTCCAGAAAGAGAAGTTGTAACGTTACCGGTAATTTGCTGGAGTGCTGCTCTGTGTGAACGCAGAAGGAGGATGGCCGGAAAGAGCGCGTTCACGAGTAGAACGCGCTGACGTAAGACGTCTACTCCAGCCAATCAGAACATTTAGACGCATTCACGTTCGCGCTGTTTATGAAAATAAAAGCCTTTAAATATTTCTCCAGACACATTCAGCTGCTAGATGTTGGTCAGATAATCTAGGCTTCTCAATGCTAACTAAGGAAAAAATTATCGATAAAATGCTTATAATAAACCGCTGTTTGTTTACCTTCAAGTTCTGCTTCAGTCGTTGGATGCGCGTGCAAATGAAGTGCTGCAGTGAGCGCCAACAAACACACACACATACAGTATTGTACATCTCGACATGCGAAAGTGTTCATCTATATGTTTTCATCAAAGTTGTTCACACTTATCCATCCACAGAATTAGTAATGTAGTCAAACATTATATGTATAAACATCTAGCTGCGTTTCACTTCTGCCTTTGGATGTCTCTGGGAGAAAGCAGCTGCATGAATGCTAAAGCTTTAAATAAAAGGGAGTCATCAACAAAAGCCCGACCCCTTTTGTGTGTACAAACACAAGCGCAGCCGTTTAGAGCTCATTTCTGGTTAATGATGGCAGAATTCACCAATATTTAGGAGTGGACGTGTGAATGCTCTTTTCCGGAAAATTCCTGACCCTACTCGTCTGTGTGAACAGCGCTGTTTTGAATTTACCGGTAAAGTCGTTCCGGTAATTTTCCGGATATTACCGGTATCACTGTGTGAAAGGGGCTAACGCAGGGGTGTCCAAACTTGATCCTGGAGGGCTGGTGTCCTGCAAAGTTTAGTTCCAACCCCAATCAGACACACCTGGGCTAGCTAATCAAGCTCTTACTAGGCTTTCTAGAAACATCCTTGCAGGTGTGTTGAGACAAGTTGGAGCTAAAATCTGCAGGACACCGACCCTACAGGAACGAGTGTGGACATGCCTGGGCTAACGTGTTCAATACTTATTTTCATTTAAATACGGCGTGAACTCACCGTGCTCCATAATACAGCTGGCTGGTTTGGCTCCCTCAAACTCAAACAAGGCAAACTCTGGCTTCAGACCATTGGGCAGCGGCGTTGCTGTATTTACAGCAGGACCATCATCATCGTCTTTTATATCAGCTTCATTGTTTAGTGTTTCTGCTTTCTTCTGTTCCTCCTCACTGACACTCTCTGTCGACGGAGTCTGATCAATATTAGCATCCAGACTCTGTGTGCTTGTGCATACTGAATCTTTCTGCTGTCCCTCTGCTGACGCTGGTGTCGTTTCCGCATGTGATTGTGATTTCTCTGTGGGTTGTGTTGAATTCTGCGTCTGCGAAGGTGCTTTTATATCAGTTATTGCTGACGTCTGGATGCTTTTGGGCAACGTAATACTCGTCTGCTGCTGCTCCGGTGGGCTTTCCACACGGGTTACCATGAAGATCTTGTGTCCTCTTCCTGGACTGGACACTGAGAAACATCGTCCAGGAGACGACGGTGTGACAATGTTGGCTTCTGTTACTGTAATCCCTGAAATGACGGCTGGAGATCCTACAGGAGGAGTGGAGGGGATGGTTTTACTGGTGTTTGCTGCTGCTACTGCTGCTGGAATGGGTATCGGAGATGTGGCTGTTAATGATGTGTTTGTTGGTGTTTCTTCTGGTGGTTCTTCATCTTCAGTGTCTGAATCTGAATCGTCCTGCAGTGTCGATTTCTGATCTGTGGGCTCTTGGTTTTCGAAAACTTCATTGCTCTCCTGGGTCACATCTTTTGGAGCATCTGTGGTTTCTTCTTCGATTTTCTTCTCAGCGGATGTTTCTTCTTCTTCATCTTCGTGTGTTTGGTCCTCAGTGGCGATTTCTGCCATCGAAGCAGACAGTCTCATCTTCTGCTCGGTTTCTTCCTTCTCTCTAGCCAATATGAAGTTCCTCTTGCAGCCGTTCTGGATGTCGGCCAGCAGGGCGCGCTGTGTCTCAATGAAACTCTTCACCTGGGGACACAGATGCAGTGCGGTGATGCAGTAAACAGTGTCAATGCCACACACACCTGCTGAACACTAGTATATGTAATTAACTGTAAATAATCTACACTGCTTTTATTTATTTAAAGAAAAAAGAAGAATCTCACAGGAGGCTAATAGAGTTGCCTTCAGCTGTATGTCTATACACACACCACTATATAAAAACAAGCAGAGATTAGTGAGGTTTGACAATCCCAGAATTGGTTTCAACCCTGGTGTCTACTCAATTTATCACATTTAACTTCAATATATTTACCCCAGTATCTTAAAAACATTTCAATAAATAAATAATATCACTATTAATAATGAGTAATTTAGTTTTAGGGGCGCCACGGTGGCGTAGTGAGTAGCACGTTTGCCTCACAGCAAGAAGGTCCTTGGTTCGAGCATCGGCTGGGTCAGTTGGCATTTCTGTGTGGAGTTTGCATGTTCTCCCCGTAGTTGCGTGGGTTTTCTCCGGGTGCTCCGGTTTCCCCCACAAGTCCAAAGACATGTGGTATAGGTGAATTGGGTTGGTTTAATTGTCCTTAGTGTATGAGTGTGAATGAGTGTGTATGGATGTTTCCCAGAGATGAGTTGCGGCTGGAAGGGCATCCGCTGTGTAAAAAATATGCTGGATAAGTTGGCGGTTCATTCCGCTGTGGTGACCCCAGATTAATAAAGGGACTAAGCCGACAAGAGAATAAATGAATTTAGTTTTATAGGGGTGTTAACCAGAAATGCCTTGAGTAACCGTGCATTCACACCGAAGTTCGCTCTGGCCACCCTGTCACCAACACAGTCTGCCTTCAGAGCTCCGGCGGCGAGAACATCAACATTCGCTTGCACTGATCTTGTATTTAAAGGAGCTGTTGCAGCATTATCAGCAAATAACTTACATTTCCACTTAAAACATGCTTTCTAGAGTGAAAATGTTGGCGCTTTTTATCAGATGCACTCAACAATGGAAGATCAAGTCGTTTAAGTCGTAAATTATGTGTCTATATGTCTGAAATATCCTGAAACAGCTATACTAACTTGTACTGTCGCATGAAATTCCAACTTTTTTTTTAGAGAAAAAAAATATAACAACATTAATGCACATCAGTAACTCACCACTAACTTTTTAAATGTATATCCCTGTAAGAAAACATTGTAAATAACTGTAAATCCGGCGACCGCATTATTAAAACCCTTGGGAACAACTGTGGTCGGAACCAAAGTTTACCGTGGTCTCTGAACTTCTCTCAAGCGGTGGATTCTACATTCTGATTGGTTGCCGCCGAACCGTGTCATAGCTCATTACCATAAAGTTGACTTGATTTCAATTGTCTTCCACGCCCACACCGGCGAAGACGTGCCGCTCTGCTCCTCGCCGCTTATCATTGAAAGTGAATGACTTCCGGCTACTTTGGCGCTCTCGCCGCTTTCAGTGTGAACATACGGTATGCCCAAGGCAAATTCTATTTTTGTACCCCTTCCCCTTAGCCCTTGAAACAGAGTGTGAAGGTGAAGGGCTTCAAGATGTACCCCTAAGAAATGGGACAGCACTACAGCACCTGCATCATAAGTCATTGCAATATCTTGCTTCATATAAGATCAGACGATCGCTTTAGTTATTCCAGTTGTGTTATTGTTTGGTGTTTATCTTCAAGAAATCACTGAAGGCGTATATCATGTTATCATCACAATATAATGCAGTAATAAGATCATAACTGTACTGTGCATTTACACCGTGGTCATATTCATCTATGTAAACACAGGAAAACAACATTAACATTATAGCAGACACTGTAAAAGCTCATTCACAGACACTAGACTATTCTGACAGGGTATTCCAGTGTCATCGAGTGACAGAATGTTGTGGGACTGCTGTACAGGAGTTATTATTAGAGATTACAGATAGCCAAATTTTAGTGTTTCTTTTAAAAGCATGACGCAGCATTACGCAGCCTGTGCGTAATCGCCGTGGCCGACGCACACCTCTCAAAAAATGTAACTACATGTCGAAACGACGCATAGCGCAAGCTCTGTGATTGATCGGCTTGGTCGCGCTGACGAGTGTGGGCGGAGGTTAGAGCCACGCGAGCCCGGTGGAGCGAGTGTTTACAAGTGTGGAGTCTCGTGAAGTAGCTCTACATGGAAACTGCTGTTCTGTGTTCACCTTATAATTAAAGTTGTTGCACGTCCGCCGGTTCCCACCTCAAAATGAGCGAGTTTGAGCTACTTGTACATTAAGGTAGCGTTCAGAAAAAACAAAACAACAGAGAAGCTACCCGACACAGAGGAACATAAAAACCTGCTGCATGCTATCGTTTCAGAAGTGTTATTGCAGAGCAGCACATACAGCGTGCAGTGGGTCATGTCGATCACGTGACGCAGAAGTATCAACCAGGCTTTAGCCCTACACCTTCAGGCTAAAAAGAATCAAGTCTGATTATAAATTATTAACTTTTCCCATTAGAGGCTGGTTATATGCACACACTGATCCCACACACCTGTTTAAACCCCTTATCGAAGTGATTTTTGCATAATAAAAACCAAGGGTTCATGTAATATGTTAATAATACAGCCCAGTCGTGCTGTATTTGAGATTCTCCCAGTTCTCACCGTCTCCTTCTTGGGCTCTCGGTCCAGGTCAAGTCTCAGCAAAGACGTGTTGACTTTAAATGCGAGCGAGAGAGCCATGAGGCCGCCGGTCTTGATCTCGTTTTCCCGCATGTCCAGCCGGAGCAGCCTGGGACTATCAGCGATGAACTCTGCGATGGCCACCGCTCCTGTCACACACAGACACACAAAATATATATATTTTTAAATGTGTTCAATTTAGGGGTGACAATGGTGGCTCAATGGTTAGTACTGTCGCCTCACAGCAAGAGGGTCACTGGTTCTATTGAACCTATTGTGTTTTCGGCCTTCTTCAGCTGTTGTGTTGCAGATTTGCTGCAGTGTTTGGGATCGTTGTCTTGTTTGGGACTCAGTATTAGCTGTGGGACGAGTGTGAAGCTCGAGACCAACACACCGATCACACTTCTACTCATTATCAGTTCAAGCATTCGCTAATAAATGCTATTTTTAATGCTCTCATTATAAGTCCAATAACAAAAATAGGCCGACATCTTTAAAGCGGTTAAATTATGTATTATTTCTGCTGGTTAAATCCCTTTATTATTTTACTGTTATTTTGGTTAACGTTCAGTGGTTTGGTTGCTCTGTTTAGCATTTGGTTTGGTTAAGGAGTAGATTTTATTCATAAAACAAAAGAAAGTTGGATATAAAACTACAGAATAGCTGAGTAATGAAGTTCAGAGATCAGTTCAAACGCTCCTGAGGTTAAGGTTTTAAAGTAAAATCAGCTCTTCACTGTATGTGTTTGCCTTTTTATTTTCACAATCATAAATAAATCCTGAAATATTATATTTATCAGCAAATATATCAGCTATCCACCTCCAAATCTGAATAGATTTTAGTCAACACCAAAATTATTAGCCAAAATTAATAATATTTGTCTTCTTATTTTGCAAGATACTAGTATTCAGCTTAAAGTGAGATTTAAAGGCTTAATTGAATAACAAGGTCATTGAACAGCAGTGGTTTGCTCTGTAGACGATTAAAATATAGATATTAATAATATTATTGACCTTAAAATAGTTTTAAAAAATGAAAAACTGCTTTTATTCCAGCTTAAGTCATAGATAGAAGACTTTCTCCACAAGAAAAAATATAATAAGAAATACTGTGCACATGTCCTTGCTCTGTTAAACATCATATGGGAAATACTAAAAGAAATAGTAATAATTTTGATTTCAACTGCATATCCACTGTTGATCCTAGGTTTATTTTCCCAAATTTTAAGACTTGCCGAATATCAGATTATTTGTCATGTCCTAATATGTACTAACTCACATCACTCTTGAAATAAATAATATTGATGTTCTTCTGTAAGTGGAGATCTGACCTTCACAGGAGAGTTTGGTGGAGGCCAGACCCAGCCTGAGGATGGAGCGGTTGGAGATCAGACCGTCTTTCAGTTTGTGCACTCCTTCATTCCCCACCGAGTTGTGTCCAAGATTCAGTGTTTCCAAGCTCTGAGTGAACGGCTGCAGATACAGAGAGAGAACGATCCGTCAGTAAAAGATCTGAACCTCATCATCATATATAGTTAATTAATGCCAGCTCAGTTACAATGGCTATTTACAAATGGAAATATAAATAATTAATATTTAATATGATTATTTTATTAATAAATGCACAATTAAAAACCACAAACAAAATGAATACATGAATTAGATAATTTAGTCAGCACTGTGGCACTGTCGCTGGTCAGTTGGCATTTCTCTGTGGAGTTTGCATGTTCTGTTGGTGTGGGTTTCCTCCGGGTGCTCCGGTTTCCCCCACAGTCCAAACACATGCGCTATAGGGGAATTGATGAACTAAAGTGTCTGTAGTGTATGAGTGTGAATGAGTATGCATGGGTGTTTACCAGTACTGGGTTACAGCTGGAAGGGCATCCGCTGTGTAAAACATATGCTAGAGTAGTTGGCGGTTCATTCCGCTGTGGCGACCCCTGATGAATAAAGGGACAAAGCCAAAGCAAACTGAATGAATGAATATGCTATAAAAGCATATAGCTGGTTCAGAAGGTCTACACAAGCGGCACTGCATTGCACTCTGCGTGTGTGTGTGTGTGTGTCCTTAGTCCTTAATTAAGAAAAAGCCATCAGGACACACATAAACGAGCACTGCGCGGTCAGCATTTGGCAAACACACACACACAGCATCCTCTCCATCTCCTGAACGAGGACGAGCTCAGCTTCATCTGTTTGGGCTGAACATGATCATGCTCAATGGTTAAAACCATTAACAAAATAAATAGTCAATAATTGTTCATTTGATTTAAAATCACTCTGCCTGAAATCTTTTGTGCTTCTTAAGGAAGAAAGAAATGTTTTTTTTTTTCTGAATTACTGAACTATTACCTTGGTTTTTCGTTTTTCTTCGCCTTTTTTGATTATGTTCACCACAGTGGAATGAACCGCCAACTATTCCGGCATGTGTTTTACACAGCGGATGCCTTTCTAGCTGCAACCCAGAACTGGGAAACACCCATACACACTCATTCACACACGTACTCATACACTACGGCCATTTTAGTTCATCAATCCCCCTATAGCACATGTGTTTGGACTATGGGGGAAACCTGAGCACCCGAAGAAAACCCACACCAACAAGGGGAGAACATGCAAACTCCATACTGAAATGCCAACTGACCCAGCCGGGACTTGAACCAGCCATCTTCTTGCTGTGAGGCCACAGTGCTAACCACTGAGCCATCGTGTCTCCCCTTGAATTCTTACATAAAACTGGGTAAAACTAAGCAAGACATCATTTTCAATCAATCTCTAGTGCAGTGTTTTTCAACTGGTGGGTTCATTTTTAGTGTATGGTCAAAAAAACATTAGTTTTTTAATTTATTTTGCTCAGACCGGACTTTTATTTTGAAATGCACACGCGATAACAGCTTAGTTTAGTTCATGGTAACTGAACCTTTCCTTACCCCAACCGCTGTTTACAGTATTTGTCGTTTTTACTTTATAATATTTCTATAATTTAATACATTTTGTTAAATGACAGCAATAAAATATTGTTTATTTGCAAGTCTTGGTGATTTATCTGTCACTACTTGTGTATGTTAACAAATAAATTCAAATAAATTCCTAAATTGAATTATTTATTTAACCTCTTAAACTCTGGTGCTATTTTGGGATTTCCGCCTGGATTTTGCCTACCTAATTTTAAAAGCTTCCTAAATCCACATGCAGAGGAGTAAATGCAAAAATGTGGTATTATTTTAAAGAAAACCCTTTAACTTTTCATAAAACACTGTTGAAAGTGATTAAAATAATTGTATATGTTGTCTGTTTTATCATAAACACTTAAAAAAAGAGGCGCTTTCTGTATTTTTTCTTTATAAACTCAAATTAATAATAGAATTAATATAATATAATTAATTAATATAATTAATAATATTTGTTATGTTTTCTGTTTTATGATGAACCACTTCAACATTGAGTGCTTTTTTATTTTTTGTTCTAAAATGCTTTTTTGAAAATGTGTAGATAATCCCATAAGAGAATAAGACAACACCAGACAGTTCTGCTTGAAACCAGCAGATAGCAGCAAACACTGGGAAAAATAATGTTGTCTCTACCATAGAGTATGCAAAGGTTATTGTAATTCAACTGAATATTGGGAAAATATGGCGTGCGGATAGACTATTGTTTTCATATTTTCACGATCTTTGATTTGATCGAACATAGTTCACTGTGTTTTGACCACATTATACGTATAAAAGGAATACTTATGCACATCACCTCAAAAAACAGCGGAGAAATGGCCTGTTTTGAAGCACTCAGCATAAGGTAAGAGATGATGTAGCATATGTGGCTTTCTGTGCGATCTGGGGCTGCTTATTGATCATAAATATAATATGAAATAGAATATAAATAGAATATAATTCACATAAAGGAATGCTAGAATCGTACAAGGACGGGCAAGAGCTTTTATTTGAGCTATGACTTGTACTTGTGTCATATATGAAGCATATAAAAATAGGAAAATGACAGCTCGAGTATCCAGTATTTTGTTGTGTAATTAAATGTTAATAACTTTTGTACAGTAAAATAAAAACCTAAGTGATGCATATGTGCATAAAATATAGCTTCTACGCTTTCAAACGGAACCACTTATAGGGGTCTTGTGCAACCATGGACCTTTAAAAACGAAAGTGAAACTGATGACGTCATAGGACCCGGTACCGGGTCTGCCGAGTTTAAGAGGTTCATTAATTCCTAAAATTATATTATAATTCCTAAAAATTTGGGTCGCGGATTGATAACCATGTAAAAATGTGGGTCCCGTGGCCAAACCAGTTAAGAACGACTGCTCGAGTGTGTGTGGTTGTGTTTGTGTGTGCTTGTGTGTTTGCATGTGTCTTATGTAAGTACTGACACATACATTGCTGGTTATTTTCCGGAAAGGGATCATGTGTGAACAGGCCCTTTTTGTAAATACCAGTAAATTCTGCTGCTCTGTGTGAGCATTGAACATGGCCAGAAAGAGCACGTTCACGATTAGAACACGCTGACGTGTTGTTTATGAAAATAAAAGCCTTTGAATATTTCTCCCGACACATTGAGCTGCTAGATGTTAGTCAGATAATGTTTCTATGTTCCTTCTTAATGCCAACTGTGTAAATAATTATCGATAAAATGCTCATGATAAACTGCTGTTTGTTTACCTTCAAGCTCTGCTTCACGTGCACTTGCGTCAAGCAACTGAAGCAGCAGGTGAGCGTCAGTGCGCACATATTATATACATCTCGACATGATAAAGTGTTCCTCCATATGGTTTCATCAAAGTTATTCACAAAACTCATCCATCCACATAATTTGTAATGTCGTCAAATGTGTTAACATTTAGCTGCGGTTCACTTCTGCCTTTGGATGTCTCTGGGAGAAAGCAGCTGCATGAATGCTAAAGCTTTAAATAAAAGTGAAACCATCAACAAAAACCAGACTTCTATGTGTACAAACACAAGCGCAGCCGTTTAGAGCTCATTTCTGGTTAATGATGGCAGATTCACCAGTATTTTGGAGTGGATGTGCGAATGCTCTTTCCTGAAAATTCCTGACCTTACTCGCCTGTGTGAACAGCACTTTCTTAAATTATTGGTAGAGTCATTCATTCATTCATTTTCTTTTCGGCTTAGTCCCTTTATTAACCCGGGATCACCACAGCGGAATGAACTGCCAACTTATCCAGCATTTGTTGACCACGACGATGGGGTTTGAGTCCGGTGAAGAACCATGTAAAACAATAGTAAAAAACAAATTAACAATAAGTTGGCGGTTCATTCCGCTGTGGCGACCCCAGATTAATAAAGGGACTAAGCGGAAAAGAAAATGAATGAATGAATGAGACTTGTTTTGTTTACCAAATAGGTGGAGCTAATTGGATTTGCATGTAAACATTCAATAAAAGATAAAAATATATTATTTTATTTATAAATTAAGTTTTTAGTTTTGATACTCCTAAAATAATTACATGGATGTTTTTTTGTTGTTTTTGTTTTTTTTACAGCTGAAAACAAAAGCGTTACCAAACCCTTCCTCTGCTGTTCCACATATCTTTGGACTGTGGGGGAAACCGGAGCACCCGGAGGAAACCGACACGAACACGGGGAGAACATGCAAACTCCTATTGGTAGAGTCGTTCTGGTAATTTTCCCGAGTATTTACCGGTATCACTGTGTGAAAGGGGCTAATGTGTGTGTTTACCAGTGCGGCGGCCAGGTATCCCATGCCATTGTGTGTGAGTTGGTTGTTCCAGAGCACCAGCGTAACCAAACCCTTCCTCTGCTCCTTCAGACCCTCACACACATACGCCAACCCTGAGAAAAACACATCGATCTGAAGAGCGCTAATATGATGAACACAAACACTGAAGACACCATAAGGAGGAAGAGCTCATACCTGAGTCCAGTATGTGATTGTTCCTCAGGTCCAGGATCTGGATGTTGTAGTTGAACTTGAGCAGATTCCCCAACTGAGCCGAATCCTGCAGGCCGTTCAGCTTATTCTCAGCCAGATACAGCTCTCTGAGGTTCATGTTCATCTTCAGCGCTGTGGCTAAACACACATGACACAAGACGGATTATGATTCGTTTGTTCACTCATCAATGGGGAAAATGGTTAATCCTAAAAAGACGTCTCTTATGCATCATTTACACTAGCAGCGACTGGTCCCACTTTATATTAAGTGGCCTTAACTACTATGTACTTGCATCAACAACAAAAAAATACAATGTACTTACTTTGTTCATAATGTGTTTGAGAACACTTGTGGTGCTCTTGAGTAGGGATAGGGGTAGGGTTAAGGACAAGTTTGGTGGTATCGGTAGGTTTAAAGGGCACCTTTGATGAAAAATCTACTTTTTAAGCTGTTTAAACAGACATATGTGTGGGTATAGTGTATAGACGGTCATTTTGGCGTGATATAAACACACCCAGTCCTTTTTTTTTTCAATTTAACAACACAAAAACGGTGGACCAATTGGAGCGGTTTTGAGACCGACCGCAACTTTACGTAGGGGTGCGGTCATCCCCGCCCACCCATATTGATTGACAGGCTCGCATTACCATATCCTCAGTTTGTTGTTTCACGTCCGCCATTTTCTTAGTGTGAGTCGAAGCGATGCCACCAAAGGAACACCCTTGCGCTGTTTTTGGATGCAAGGCTCAACACAAGAGCCTTCATCGTCTTCCTGGAAATGAGCAACAGAGGCTTAAGTGGCTAAGTTTTATCTTTAACGATCAGGTGCCTGAAAACGTACCTAAACTGTCGCATGTTTGCGCTAACCATTTTAGCGCAGGCTGCTTTGAGAATGCGGGACAATTCCACTCGGGATTCGCGAGTAAATTGTTTTTGAAAAATGGATCAGTTCCAACAATCCGCGACCCTTTTTGCATATAAATCACACCAATGCAGTGTTTATCTTAGTGGATATCTTTATGTCTTGTCTGTGTTTGTTTGTAGAACTCTGATATGACGAACTTTATCAAACGCATTACGGATGATGCATGCATCGTTACAAAGCGGCTGTAAAACTGTACAAATACATAAACGATTTTGTAACTACAACTCTGACACATTCTGGCTCATTCGGATTATTGATTCCTCAACAGTCGTCTCTGCTTGTTCTGTGTCCGAGTCCGGGTCGTACACGTACGGCTGAATGCTTCTCTCTGTCTGCCTGTCTGTTGCCGTACACAAAGCAGGGGCGCTCTTGGCTCCGCCCCCTTGTTAAGATTGGCCGGAAGTCGAAACTAATTTGCATGTGAAGCAACACACCCCTAAAACAGCGACCTGTGTACACGCCCCCAAAGTTACACTTTTTAACACATTATAATAAAACAATCTGAATTGTGTTTTGATCTGAACCTAGACTGGCACACTCAGAACACCCATAGTAGTGATATAAATCTTAAAAAAGGGCCCTTTAGGGTGGGTAAGGTGTAAGGGATGGTCAGCAGTGTATTTACAAACGTAATTACAAAAATTAACTACAATTGTACATTTCCTAAGGAAAATGTGAGTGGGGTTTGCATGACAAATCCATGGGGTAAAATGGATCACTGTACTGCCCAATAGCAGTTATTGTGAAGAAATGGCTAAATTCATGTGTTTATGTAGTTGCTAGGGTATTCAAAATGGTTGCTAGGTGGTTGCTAGGGTGTCCTGAGCGGTCGCTAGGCCCTTACTAAGGCATTATTAGGCTGTTGCTATGTGGTTGCAAGGCGGTTGCTAGGGTAATTTGGGTGGTTGCTAGGCAGTTGCTAGGGTACTCTGGGTTGTTACTAGGCAAGTCTGTTTTGTTGCTATGGGTGTGGCTACAGAGTGAACTTGAGTGAGGTTGGATGGCCAAGTCAAATGAGCCAACCCCCATGTCTCTATGACATTGCTATGCAATTTGGACTGATCAGAGCAGATTAGCATCACGCTAAGGAGGGGTTTGGGAACAAATGAATTGCTGAACCATTCATATGGGAGTCGCTGGGATAATCAAGTAAAAATAAATGCAGATTATAAGACAATGAAAGTGTTTTTCGACCCTGCATGCAGATCAGCCTGTTGCTGGAGACCCTCAAAACCAAAATATGACCATTTTAATGCATAATAGGGGCTCTTTAAAGTGTCAAAACAAACTTTTATTTTGGATGCGATTAATCATGATTAGTTTTTGCCCAGAATTAATTTTTATTGGTCACACCTTATTTTAAATGTACAATTCACGCTATTAACGAATCATTAACAACGGCTACTAATTAGCTGCTTATTATTTAATAGTTAGTGAGGTAATAGTTGGGTTTAGGTATTGATGTATAAAATTAGATCACACTTTATAAGTGCTAATAAACAGTTAATATCTTAATAATAGGCAGAAGTAAATGGTGTGAATAGTTACTTAAACTAAAGTGTTCCTCTAATGGTGTAACGTCATGTGAAACCAATCAATAGGTTTAATATCACAGGCTTTTTCCATGAATTACCCAGCAGCATTAGCGGTCGTCCTGAGATGCCGGCGTTCTCCAGATGCAGGACTGTCAGACTGCTGCTGATCCGCAGAGCTCTGGCCACGAACGGAGCCGAATGGTCCAGTAGAGGGGTGCTGCGGGCATCCAGATACTGCAGAGAGCTCGTCTGAACACACACATACACACCTAATTAATTATTATACACAATGCTGTAAATAAACCTTTTGGAAAGGAAACATAAACATGCCATTTTTGTAGTTCTCTTTAAATGCAAATGAGCTGATGTTCCCTGCCCCCTTTCCACAAGAGGGCGGGGCCTTTACAGCTAGTGCCTTGGTTATTCTTACAAGCATATACTTCTGTAAGGGTTTTAAAACACGGTCAGTATAAAGTATTGATGTGTTTTTTCTGAACTCATGAACTGAAATTAAGCCAAGGGTAATTAATTAGAGGGCGTTTAATACAACGTTACATCTAAATGCATAAAAACATAAATAAGACATGATTACATGCTTACAAAGGTTAATTATTTTAACTCTGCGTGTCTTTAACTTGTAGTTACCGATAATAATGTTAGTAAAATGTCTTTTTTAAAATCTAAAGACTGAGAATAGACTATACAAAGCACTTTTGATCAGGCATTCAACGCAGCCGATCCATTTGCAGCCTATCCAAAGAGCACTGATCGCTTACCAAATCTGTAGAGACAGGACAATCAACATGAACTGGAGCTGCATCTGTTTCAAAATGAGACGAGCAGCAAATCCGGATTTCACCATTTCCAGATGCGGAAAGCTCTCGGGTGAAAAAAAAGTTCCTTACAAACGCATTTCTGCTTTGTGCGTGAGTCTCACTGCGCTCTCATAGAGGGGGAATGTAAACAAATCCTTTGTCGTAGCACATAAACACAACTCTGACGACCTGTGTCTCCAAACTATTCTTCTTCTTCCACTTGTTTTGGCAACACAGAGTGGCGTCTATCTGCCGTCTGAACACTGTAACAGGTACAAACAATCTTCGAAGCTATCATGAATATTAATGAAGTTACACAATAGAGCGCGCTGATTGGTTTGAACCAAGTCTTTCTCATGACTTATTGCCGCACACTCAGAGACGTCACGATGCACTCGCAGGTACAGACATCTACTCTCCACGCTGGAATACACGCAAGGATCTCATCAGCATGACGCAGCTTCAAAAATTCGCTTCCAATTGGAAGAACGAATTTACTCAAAATAACGCAAAAACAACCAATTTTCACTCTTTAGCGAAATATATGTGTCCTGATAGTGTTTATAGCAGCGTGAGACACATATATGACTGTCAACAGCTCAACACATGTGTTTTGGTGTTTCGTGACCCTTTAAATGTGAAACTCCCAAATAAAAACTCTGAGGTGTTTGAGTTTGTTCAGAAACTGCATTCATGATGTAGAAAACAATTTGTGCGTGAGTGATCTACACTTAAGTTAGCAGATAATGCTTAAATTCCCCGAAGTGAGGACTCAGCAGTGTGAAAGCAGAAACTCACCTTCCTCATCATGTGTGCGGCCGCCTGCCAGCCTCGGGTGCCGATGTGCTTGTTGCTGGAGATGTTGAGATGAGTGGCGGATTCATAATACTCGATCATATCGAACAAAGCCGACGCTCCCTGAGAGGCAGACAGAGACGCACTGTTATTTATTCTGTACAGCAGCACACAAGGTGATGCAAGAGCAGTCTGCTGGAGGATGAGGACAGGGCTTTCAGAACAACACAAATGTCCATGTCCACACGTACACGGCTATTTTTTATAAGTGAGATTTTCTCTGCTTTCGTCCACGTGAAAACACAAGATCGCAGTGTGATGCATGTTAAAGGCACTCCGAACCAACAGGGGGCGATAATGACACTTATGCTGAGTTCACACAAAATGCAGAATCAGCACGAGTCTATTGCATACAAATCAATGCAAACGTGAAAATAGAGGTGGATTATCGTCTCGCGGGCGAACAACATTAAGTATGCAAAACAAAACAAAACCAGAATCGAAACTAAACTAAAGGAAACAGAACAAAAACGGTGAAAAAAAAAACAGCAACAAAAAAAAAAACAGAGAGAGACCGTGTGTGTATCTGCACTGATACATACAAAACAGATCTTTAACAAAACAAACGGAAACAAAACAGAAATAGAACAGAAACAAAACAGAAGCAAAACAAAAACAACAGAGAGACAAGAC
>CAIGQQ010003895.1:2469200-2484341 GCA_903798035.1 Danio albolineatus
AATGTACATATAGTACAAGTGCCATCAATTATTTAATAAGAATTAGTTGGCATGTAGTTGTCATGTAACTTACAGTCAACAAAATGTGCAATAGGGACCATTGCAATAAAGTGATAGCAAGACACTAGTGATGGGAAGTTCGGATCATTTTACTGACTCGGATCTTTAAGTCTCGTTCATCGAGATGAACGAATCTTTTTTCGAGTCATTTCGTTCAATTTGCCAATATATTATTAAACTGTTACGAATTGCTTCCAAACACATGTACAGCTAGCCCAAATGTTGATCACACTACAAACAAGTCATAAATAGAATGCTATAAGAGAAAATAATCATTCACTGTTTGCCTGCTCTTTTGTCTATGAAGATATTTTTGCCTCTTTGCTCAGCTCACCTCTTCATGTCTTCAAATTTCAGTGGTTCGTTCACGTCACACGGACAGTCCATATAATCTCAACCAGTGTACACAGTCTGAGCCGAAAGGAGCCATGACTAGTTCACCTTTCGAGTCTTCTGGTTCGTTCATCATGTGACAAAATGTAAAGAGAGATGACTCAGACCGAGGACTCGGGAGGTGAACGGATCAAATCTCTTTCCGGCTCTAAATGCATACGATTGGCTTCTGTGTCTTTCACGTGTTGAACGACTCGGACCGAGGACTCGGGAGGTGAACGGATCAAATCTCTTTCCGGCTCTAAACGCATATGATTGGCTTTTGTCTTTCGCGTGATGAATGAATTAAAAGACTTGAAAAATGAACGAAACCTGCACATCTGTGCGCATGTGCGGATGAACGAATCACTCCCTGAGAGGACTCGCCGTTCCAGAGTCATATCAAAGATTCGTTCAAAATGAACGAATCGTTCAAGAACGACCCATCACTACAAGACACTGAATCCACAGGTCATCATATTCTGGTACTTAAATAAGGTTAAATAACTTGCTCACATCTCTGTGCTGTGCTTGTGGTAAATTAAATTTGACTACCAAGGGAAAATCAATGTCCTCCTTAAGCTTGTGCAGAGGTGCCCAGTCCTATTCCAGGAGATCTACCTTTGTAGTAGTAGAGAGTTCAGCTCCAACCCTGATCAAACACAACTAAACGAAAAAAGTAGGACCTAAAGGAGCACCTGGTAATTAAATACAGCTGGGTTTGATCAAGGTTTGGGCAGGATTGGGCACTCCTGACCTAGTGCAAGAGCTGCTCATTCTGTACCTGTGTGGTGAAAGCATCGGACTGTGTTGGCTCCTTGCACATGCTCTGAGGGGTAACTAAACTCTGGGTCCTCGATGAGATGGTACTGTTGAGTGTGGAATCGATACAAGTCCAGGAGATACTGGGGAACTTGTGCCTCTGCACTGGGGTTGGGGTGCGACTGAAAGCCCAGGCGGGTTAGCAGGAGGTTCTGGATGGTATGGGCCAAACTAGGCTCCAGAAGGCTGTCCAGCTTTCCATGAGTCTGACTGGGAACCTCCTGGTGACCTGATGAGGCTTGAGGTAGCAGCAGGATCATCAGAACCAGAAGGCTAGCAGGGAACATGTTGGACCTGTGGAGACAGAGGTAAAAAAAATTTAGAAGTCATAGTAGTAGTTTATTTATATAGCACGTTTTTACAGCAAGAATAAAAAGAAGTTTGCTGTTTGTTCAATTTACTTGTTTAAAATGAGCTGAAACAACACAGTTATTGAGTATTTCGGGGACATTTGGGTATTCTAGTAGTACCCAGAATAGCAAAATCAAGTAAAGGAGGTCGAGCCTTCTCATTTATGGCTCCTTAACTCTGGAATAGCCTTCCTGATAATGTCCGAGGCTCAGACACACTCTCACAGTTCAACACTAGATTAAAGACCTATCTTTTTAGTAAAGTATACACTCAATACATCACATAGCGGGATGATGCATGAATGTGCTCCACGCATCTCCTTTATATACACTATGAACAGCAGCTACGCTAATTATGCTCTTTGTTCTCTATCTCCAACTGGGGATACTCATCCCGAGGCCCCCAGAGACTATGCAGCGCCAAGGATGCGATCCAAGACCCGCGACGAGACGACTCCAAGGCTCCATAATCCTGGACCTCGCTGTATCCTGAGCAGCTGCTTGGCAGAGTAGCAAGCAAGAGACGGATTCCTGTGACCCTCCAAGCACAGACGAGCCTCGAGTTCTCCAACCTCCAGCGCCTAGACTGCAGCTAGAGCTGCGCACCGATGGATTACTCTTCAGTGTTTGAACTCTAAGTAGTGAATATTAAACAACACTGAACTGAACTGAACTCAAACATTAATAACTAAACTGACATTTTCAATTTACTATAACCTTCTATGTGAAGCTGCTTTGACACAATCTACATTGTAAAAGCGCTATACAAATAAAGGTGAATTGAATTGAATTGAACAACTTAATTGTTTTATGTTTAGATCACTTAAAATTGTAAAAGGCTTTAAGGACTACACTAAGCAATACGAACCATGCCAAGACGTGTTTTCCGGTTCATTTGACAAGTGTGAGTGCTCTGAATCGGGTCCAGGCGCGGTTCAGTAGGCCGGTGTTCTAACGATCTGTGCTACCTCATCAGAATGTGCTACCGGTAGCTCAATCTGTCACATTTTTTCTAAAAAAACAGGGTTAAGCACATCTTATCAGTTTCAAATGTCTATCAGAATGAACTATCTCCTTAAAGAAGGAAGTAAAAACAAGAGTAGCTCATTTTGTCATCTTCAAATGTCAATCATAAGGAACTCTAATAAACAAATTGAATATAAAACTAATGAAATTAAAAAAAATAAGGCAGTAGTTTACTCTGATAGACATTTGAAGCTGCTACGCCTTTTTTTACATTTGAAGCTGACAATATGTGCTACTCCTGTTTTTACATCCTTATTTACTATGTAGTTCTTTCTGATAGACATTTGAATCTGATAAGATGTGATAACCCTGTTTTTTTAGATGAAATATGACAGATTGAGCTACCGGTAGCACATTCTGATGAGGTAGCACAGATCGTCAGAACACCCGGCCCTGGCCCAATTGGAAGAGGTGTGCCAGAGCGAGGTTCAGTTGGGAACTGTTTTCATTCAATCATTCATTATCTTTTCGGCTTAGTCCCTTTATTAACCAGGGGTCGCCACAGCGGAATGAACCGCCAACTTTTCCAGCATGTGTTTTACGCAGCGGATGCCCTTCCAGCTGCAACCCATCTCTGGGAAAAGGAACTGTTCTGTATGGATTTATTAATGATTCTTATAAATGAATGCAAACTGTCGTAGTTTAGATGCAAAGCCCTCACTGTACATCAGCTGTACCTTCAAAACCAGCAAACCTCCTAAAACCTGCAGCACGAGGACATTTATGATAATTTATGAGCCTCGAAAGTTGTGGATCTGTTCGGCAAAATATTTGACTGCGTGTCACTGCATCCCATTGTTCCATCGTTTTAAAGCAATAACAGCGAAATCCAGATCCCTCTTTGGGTCCTTGGTACTGACAGAAAAGACTGATCTGATGACCTTAATGACCTACAATGACAAGTACGATGCGATCCTAGATTAACATCTATGTTGATCCTAGAACATCATTTGTGTTTGAAAATGTAATCCACACCTATTCTCTACACCTAAACCCAACCATTAGTGTCAATTATTTCCAAAATCAGGAGTAACAATAGTTGGATGACAATCATGTTGAAGTGCATAAGCCTAACCGTAAGCCTAAACTTAAATAAATAAACGGTAAACATATCCCTTAATTCTAATTGGCTGATTGGAATGTTGTTCCAGCATCAACATAGATGTCAATCCAGGAACATGTCCTAATTGGTTAAAGCACTGTATAGGTGTAGGTACCTGATAAATATATGTATCTGATAAATAAGGAGGTGCCAGAACATTTAAGGATTTATAAATAACAACTAATAACTTAAAATCAATCCAGAACCTGACAAGAAGAGAAGACAGAACTGGACATATGTGTTCATGCTATGAGCAAATCAGTTATACTGTAATAATTATTCATTCATTCATTTCCCTTCGGTTAGATTTACCATAGTTCACCACAGCAGAATGAACCACCAAATATTCTGGAATATGTTTTATGCACCGTAGGCCCTTCCAACTGCAACCCAGTACTAGGAAACACCCATACACACTCATTCACACACACTGTGGCCACTTTAGTTTATTTATTTCACCTACAGCGCATATGACAGTGCACTTAAAAAAACTGTGTTAAAAGCTACCCAAATTGGGTTGTTTTTACCCCCATTGCTGGGTAAATATAGGCCAGAACACACCAGGGGTTAAATTAACCCAACTGGGTAAAAAATAGCCCCAAAATGGGTTGTTTTTTCTACTCAATAATTGGTTATTTTTATTTAAATAACAGGTTAGTTTGACTTAATTAATAGGTTATATTTTCAAATGTAAAATCATTAACCACATAAAAAACACACAGGTGAATATTGTATTAGCTTTATTTATTTTTTGTTCCATTACATTTGTTCAGCTCATCACACTCTGTAAATACACTAATACCTGAGAGATCATACAAAACTACATACAAATTATGAACTGCATTCGAAACAATTTGTTTCATATTTATGGGTTGCCCGTAAACATTTATAATAATAATATATTTATGTGGCATCGCAGTCAGCCCCTGCTGGGAGTTGATTTGACCCAAGGAGCTGGGTTGATATGTGCCTGTGTGGTGCTAGGGTTGCATTGATTCAAGTCTTAGAAATTATTACCCAGAAATAACCCAAGTTTGGGTTACATAGCACAACCCAAAAACTACCCAAGACTCTGAAAATAATCGCCGAAAATTACCCAAATGCCTCAACCCAACATTTGGGTAGACAATATAACCCCGGGTTTTTTAGTGTGTGGGGAAAACCAGAGCAAACCCGCAGCTACACGGGGAGAACATGCAAACTCCACACAGAAATGCAGTCAGGACTCGAACCAGTAACCACTGAGCCACTGTGCTCAGACAACATAACATTCACAAACTTATGTCCTGCTTAATTTAGCTGGTGACTATACATCTTTTTTTCTTCTGTAGCCCTTTATCTTAACTATTTCTAATATGTTGGTGTATTCTGGTGTTCTGCATACATACAGTGGTAAAGAACTACAGCTGTGTGTTTTTGTTGTTGATTTACCAGTATTTGTTGTTTTGGAGACGGTAATCGCGGAAACAGTGTCATAAGGGAACTGAAGTACTTTCACAGAGATTATGGCCTGTGGTGTTTGATTTAGAGGTCTGCAATAAGCCTGTTAGACCAATTCATTAAGCCTGCGTCTCTTCGGTTGATTTAACTGACAAATGAGAGTAACCCAGGACATCCAGCACTGCTGCACTGCTCTTGAAAATCACATGGCTAACTTACATGCTAATTTATATTGCGTAATGCTAGGTAATGTTGTGTGACACTACGTTATATAATATAACTCACAGATATTTAAAGTAGCGTGGTCATTAAATGATGGTTGTGAGGTCTATAATCAATCTAGATTCAATATAATGTTCAGCATATGAAATCAAACTTGAGTTTTGCTTTATTTTGCTGCGCTGCTGCCGGTGACCCAGCGACTGTTCGTCGTTTGTATATCGAAAACAGCTGCCAGAAAATAATCACTGGGTTAAAAGTTTACAGATTCTGTCTGCACACTGATGTTTATGGCAGCTTAAAGTAAATCACCTTTCAAAAGTAATTTGAGACTGGGATATTTAGTGCTGGCTTGATTTATTGCTGTTTTTTTCATACATTAGCTTAGCATATACATATTATGAAGAAGATTAGGAGCCTTTAAAGATCAAATGAAACAGAAAATGGACTTTCATTTGTTCTTTGATGTCACAATCAACAAATAACCTGGAAGAGACACTCAAAAATTGTATAACTTGGCCTTAATGTTGGACCTACATCCCAGTTATGCAAAAGAAAGGCAGCAAAATGGCATACTTCCATACTATATAGTATGCTAAGTGAAGATTATTTATAAACTAATATCGAGAGGATCACGTGCTGATGATTGATCACATTGTCCTGCATTATTCAATTTATTATTCACCAATCAGACGATTCCTAAGCCACTATAAATACACTAAGCTCCATATCACAGCCATCTTCGTTTTGAAGAATCCCCCCTTCCACCCCTACTCCTCCTCCTTTCCTAGATGGGTGGCACGGTGGCCCAGTGGTTAGCACTGTTGCCTCACAGCAAAAACGTCTCTGGTTCTATTCCTTACCAAGGCAGCCAACGTTTCTGTGTGGAGTTTACACGTTTTCCCCGTGCTCACGTGGGTTTCCCGCGGGTTCCCCGGTTTCCTCTCACCATCCAAAAACATGCAACTTAAGTTAATTGACTAATCCAAATCGGCACCATAGACATGCTCCTAGTAAGTAGTTATCTCTGAAGCGATCACTATCTGTTCATCACCTACTACAGCAGGGGAGTTCTCCAGATCTACCTGAGCTCAAACTCTCCTCTTGCCTTGCAAACGGGAGGGAGCCCCGGGCTCGAGGATCTTATGAGCTCAGGGCTCTCTCCCGGGACAGCATGCTGAACATGCTTTATAATCAATCATCAGCTACAAGTGTAAGTGTGAACTCTTGAAAACAGTATGTGAGCCAAATAGTAAGTCTGAACTCATAGAATTCGAAAAACAGTATGAAAGAAGTTCCCGGATGACTTACTACTTCTGGTGAGATTCTGAAGTGCGCATCTTTGCCATCCCATGATGCACCGTGAGAGAATTCATGAATGCGAGTGAAGTGACACAACTGACGTGGTTAGGTCATAAGATCATGACTAGGACTGTGCAATATGGACAAAATAATCATATTGCGATTTCTTGAATGAATATTGCGATTGCAATTTTATTTGCGATTTTGGCAGCTGTTTTTGCTTTTTCAAGCGCGCTACACACACACATTCTACATGTATTTAGTGCACAAGAAGTGCAGAACAAAACATTTCACAATGAAATAACTCAGTATTAAGCTTAATAAATAAAACTGTAGTAAAATTATCTTTAAAACAGACAACATAAAATAAATGAAGCTGAACTAACCTCAGCACTAGTTAAACACATACTGTACACAGTAGCACTCACTGCTGGATCAACAAAACTGTAATAAATTGTGTTATAAACAGACAACATGAAGAAATAAAGATGAACTAACCTCAATTCCAGTCAGAACAATAAAAATAAACTAACGTAAATCAAAACCACCTATTCGCTTCTCCCGCTCAACGTCGTTCTGCGCGGAGTGAGCTCTGATTGGTTAACATCTTTCTCCCGCTCAGCTTTGCTGTAATTGCCCAGTGTGCTGCGTCAGCTCTGATTGGTTAACATATTAAAATCATGCGCTCAAAAACATGAACAAAAATCTAAATAAAACAATAGTTAAAATTGCAGCCTTACGCGATTTAGAAATTGCATGTGCTTAAATCGTGATTTTTTTGCGATTGCAATTAATTGCACAGCCCTAATCATGACAAAACACCAGATGTAGTACGTCCGAGTTCCATTCATACTGTATTGAACATATGGTCCAGTAGTAAATTCGAATTCAAATGTAGTACCTACTGAGTAGTAGGCGATTTCGGAGGCAACCAAAGTCTTTTAACTTCATCTGCTGCGCTTAATTTCAAGAGTTCACACTTAGCTGATGATTGATAATAAAACGTATTTGGCATGCTGTCCGGGGAGCTCAGAATATCCTCGAGCCCAAGGCTCCCTCCCGTTTAAAGGGTGAGAGGAGAGTTTGAGCTCAGGTAAGTCTTTAGAACTCCCCCCGCTTGTGAACGTGCTGAGATATATCTGACTAGAGTTGCCTTAAGATGCTATTTAAAGTAGTCGATTTATTTATGTTGTATGTTTTTTGGACAGTGGGAGGAACCCGGAGAACCCGGGGGAAACCCACGCGAACACGGGGAGAACATGCAAACTCCACACAGAAACGCCAACTAGCTCGGGGAGAGGCTGAACCAGCGGTGTTCTTGCTGTGAACCACTGGGCCACCGTGCCGCCCTATCAGAGAAGGGGAGGAGTTGGGGTGGAAGGGGGGATTCTTCAAGACGAAGATGACCGGAGTAGAAATCTCTGGTAATTTATAGTGTGTCAGGATTTGTCTGATTTGTGCAATATGCAGAGCTGATGTGGTACCAGCTGTGTTCAATCATAAGCACGTGATCCTCTCGAAATTTAGTTTATAAATTAACCCCACTTCGATGCTTCCAGTAATAGCTAATCATTACAAGCTGTCATCCATGACAGAATCTTCAAAAGCTCACAGTAGTGAACTATTATTCCTGGTGCAAACTCGAAACCCACTTAAGCCTACTCAAAGGCTTCTTTACAAATATGTTCATTGGTGGAGTTTGTATGCGGTATCAGGAGGCTAATTTGAGACCTTTGAAAAAAAGCACCCTCAAATTAATATTTAAGTTAAATGCAAGACGGGGCATTCACCGTACCTTTGGCCTAAAGCTTTGCTTTATCACTGTCAGCACACACATTTTGCCTATTTTCACAAGCTGAGGGATGACTCTAAATTACATCTGTGGTTTCAGCAGCATCTCTGGCATATACAGTGTAGAGCTTAACTTGTATTTAACCTGGAATATTCCTTCGACAAGATTCTGGGTGGTCTCGCGGAGGCCAGAAACACTTACATCTGAGGCAAACGAAACGCTCTTTTGATGTAGTATCTGCTCAAGTCAGGACATGCTGAGCAGTGACTCCTCTGGGGGTTTTGGATTACCCTCAAGTACAGGTGTTAAACGCACTGGAAATGAGGCTGCGTAGTGTCCTCCTGCTGTCCTCTGCGCCCCGTCCCTCACACTCATTCACCAAATCCTCAGAGGACACACAGGATAAGACAGTCCCCCACGCCCCCAGCATCCGGCAGTAAAGTAGATTAAGTGGCTTTTACCCGTCCACTCGATTGTTCCTCCCAAAGGTGTAGCTTCCAGAATCCGAAATTCCGCCTCGCCACTAAAACTTCATTAGGCTCCTTCGCTTCTGTCTCCCTCCCCAAACCATCTGCATGTGTGTTATGCTTTCTGTTGTGATTGGATTTGACCTGAAATCACTTTCTCTACAGCGAGGGAGTAATCAGACGGAGGGGGGGCGGAAAGAGGCGTTTATTAGACCCCAGAACAGACGGCGAGGGGTGACCCCAGCAGAGGGAAGGTCAGCCAGACTCGTGCCATTACCAAAAGCAACGTGACCTGCAAACCTCAGAGTGTCTTTGCATGCACTTATCTCTTTCGGCGTTCTTTCCACATTTTTCCCCCTCCTATTTTTATTTTCCTTATCAGCTCTCTTCCTGTAAAACATGACTTCCAGAATTGATATATTGTTACACATTCTAGGAAAGGCCAGTGTCTCTCTCATGTTTCCCCCTTTGGATTTACCCAGAAGTCAGCAGCGCGGGGCTGTAGGGGTCATGGTGCCTCTGCTTGTTGCTGATTTATCCTCCACCGCTGTCTTTGTGTTTCACATTTCGCTCCGTATACCGCAATCCCTCCACTCTCCTTTCCTGTTGTTCTTCCTTTCGTTCATTCCCTAGACTGTTACTCACTTGCTTGCTCCCCCCTTTATTTATTCTGCCATTTTTGCTTAAAGGAACACTCTAAAATAGGGGATCCCAAACTTTTCATCGCCCAAAATAGCAATGCCGGTAACTCCCCACTATCCTTGGTGGGGGTTATAAGTATACTAAAGTACTTATAACCCCCTTGGTGGGGGTTATAAGTATACTAAAGTATACAATAAGTATAAGTATATAACACGCGACAGTGCGCACACACTGTATAAACAGGACAACATAAACAAATCCAACAGTCTAACAACTATATAATTTTTATCAACATAGGCTCATTCTGAAAACGTAGCCCTATGTACGTTTCTGGAGATCGTGAATTATGTAGCCAGAAGTATATATGGCTGCATTACGTCTTTTAAACGAACACTACAAGGCAGTATGATGCCGTTCCCTCTTCGCGCTTACCAGCTGAACGCTTCATGTGGACGGCTTTCCCGCTGCTACCAGTTTGTCTAGTTAGCTCACCATGTATGTTGGCGGACATGAGACGCAGAGAGGAGTTGACCACAAAGAGTCCGGCAAAGAACGATTTCAGATAACAGGAAGGACAAAAGCAGAAGCCCAAAAAAAATTAAATAAACAAGTAAATAACAGGATGAGAATGTGGTAAAATCTGACAACGTGGTAAAAATCAGGCGAGAGCTTCTCTTTTTCTGGATTGCTTTTTAAAGCTTAAGTTTAGGGAAGAGGGTGGGCACTGGTCAATCGGTGCTTTTGAAAACACTATTGGTTGGGTTTAGGGAAGGAGGAGGGTGGGTCTGTCGATCAGTCAGTCAGTCAGTGAAGCAGTCAGCTGCCTCTGGTGGATTTATGTGAGAACATCAGGCATGAATGGCACTTGCGAGAGCAATTTGAGCTCTAAAAAAAGCGTACACAGCGCCCTCTGGTGGATTTACGAAAATAAACACTGCAAAAAAAAAAACATACCTCCTGGAATGTATTTCGCGATCTCCAGAAATATATATAAGGGTACGATTTCGGAATGAGCCTGGGTTGATATTTACAGTAGTTTATTCATTTGTTTAATTTCATCCTTAACCTTACCTAATAAGATGTGTTGGTACAATGTTTAGAGCACAACAAGTGCATTTTTGGTTTCCTTTTGGAGACCGGCACTTGGAGATCACTCGGAGATCATTTTCCATGTTCAGTTGTGACCAGGTACACTGCGGTATGGAAAAGTCAAGGTTTTCATACCGTCCAAATTTTCTGCTATACCGTTCCTGAGGTATGTGTAAGATTTTTATCTACATTTTTTGGTTTTGTTTTTTAGGTGTAAATTGTAAAGACATCTGTGTTTTTAAAACAAATGAAGACAGCAGAAGGCAATGTTTCACTTGAATTATTCAGCCAGACATGTTTACTGCTCCAAAATATTATAAATATTTCTCAAAATAAAATATATTGATTATATAAATATAATGTATTATATAATATAAATATAATGTGATATATAATAATATAATAAATATAATATAAAGGTTGTTTTTTTAGCCAGACATTTAAAAAGAATATATTTTAGAGCAGTATTCACAATACCTTCATTCTGTGAAACCGTAATTATTTTATCCAAGGTTATCATACCGTCAGAATCTTATACCAGCCCATGTCTAGTTGGACACGTATTCATTTTGAATGTTTATGGATGGCAAAATTGTAAGTTTAACATTGTTAAATTGATCTGCTGCAACTGATACTATTGCTGTGTTGTTCACCATCATGGACCACGCCACACTTTAAGCTAGACTTCATTGTAGGGATGTAGGGATAAAAGGGCCGGTAGGAGAATGGTGGGATGTAAGAGGATAAACAGTGAACAGGTAGGTAGGTTGAACAGTACTATAAGGCTGGTCTTCCTTAAATACATTTAGGGAGTAGTTGATTGGTTAAGGAGACAATGTGAGGCGTGGTTCTGCTGCTGAACCTTTACTAACAATTTAACTCCATTAAATATAAGGTAATCACCCCAGGGGTCACAATCCAATGACAAAATGACCGAAATGCTGATGGCTTTTTATTTACATGTTGTGGTTCTGTTTATATAACTATTAAATACTATTTTGTATCTTATTATTTATGGTTAAAATATAGTCATTGTAATAATTTAACAAAATTGATTTGATTTTAGGAAGCCTCCATTGATGTGCTTCCTTGTGAACCACTACTTTAAAACATGCTTCACTTTTTTTTGGATACCCACACCTACTATATGTCCCCCAAGTGATTCTTGAGTGGCTAAGGTACATGAGAAGTGCTCTGTTACATATAGTGATGAAATCATAAATGCTTCTGGTAGCCCGCTGGGTTGTTTTATTAGGGTATATTAGCAAGAACTCTAATTTAACCCAGCTGGACCGATTAAGAGATATTAACAACAGCCCAGACTTCAGATTGTGCCCCATAACATTCAGTAGACAAGTGATTGTACACACACACATACACACATGCACCCCACTGTTACAGACTGGAAAACACTCCAGAACTCATTGCTATATAAAACATACACACTTTTTCTATGCAGCTTGCCAAAGGTTCAGCTAAGAACAGACTGAAGCGGTCTCCAAGGATGAGTAGAGTAGTCCAGACAAGACATTTCCTCCCAGAATCCTCCCCTAACCCCCACATAACATTCTGTTATCAATTTGACTGTGCTGAAACTCTCAGACAGTGTTGTATTATCATCTGGAAAATGCTGAAGGATCTCTTTTAGTTAGAGTAACATCGTAACAATTGAAAACCCTACATTTTCAAGCCCTGAAATGACACGTCACATATCACAGCTGAGCTTTTCTGCTAGATTGTGTCTTTATGGTTTATATCGGTAGCAAAGAACTTGTCTTTTTGTGTGCTACGCTGTACATTTTATCCCCCAAAGCCAGCAGGCATCTACTTTCTATAGTCTCTTCCAGAAAGGTAAACTTAGCACTATTTTTGGCCTTTCATGGAAACATTGACCTGCCTGTTTCACATGTTCTGAGGAAGCATCTCCGCTATGAATCTGTCATTGGCTTTCGTGAGCAATGCATGGGAGTTTTTAGCACGGATCAGTCAGTTTGTTAAAACAACCATAGGCTCAGGTGGATGACTGAGGGTTTGAGTATGTTTAATTAGATTAGAACTCGTAAATTCTTAATCAGTAGTAAAGGTCTTGTTTTCTTGTATCTAAACATCGTCAAAACAAGATAACCCGACCTGAGTAGTGGAGCTGTGGAAGATAAGACTAATTTAGTTCTAAACATGCTGCAAGTTTATACAGCATGACTTGTACGTAAAAAACAATAGGTATAATAATAATTATATATAATAGCTTTCTATTTTAAATATTTCCCAAATAATGTTTAACAGATTCAGGAATTTTTTCACAGTATTTCCTATAATATTTTATCTTCTGGAGAAAGTCTTATTTGCTTTATTTTGGCTAGAATAAAAGCAGTTCTTAATTTTTTAAACCCATTTTAAGGTCAATATTATTAGCCCCCTAAAGCAATATTAGTTTTGGATTGACAGAACAAACCACTGTTATACAATGACTTGCCTAATTACCCTAACTTTACCTTAATCAACCCAATTAAGCCTATAAATGACACTTTAAGCTGAATACTAGTGTCTTGAAGAATATCTAGTCTAATATTATATGCTGTTATCATGGCAAAGATAAAATAAATCAGTTAAAAATGAGTTACTAAAACGATCGTGTTTAGAAATCTTTCCATTAAACAGATATGAGGGGACAAATATACAGGGGGTTAATAATTCTGACTTGATGATGACGATGGATCACTCATGCTCATATAGATTCACCCACAGCAGAAAATCTAACGTATGTTCCCAGCATCAAGGTGTTGAATTGTGGTACTCACGTCCAGGTGAAGTGGGCGTTTTGCAGAGTCCATGGTTTGTCCAGCGTTACAGACCCGCTCCTCTCATTCGCCCCAGAGGACGGAGTGGACGTCTCCGGATGGATCTCTGGAATAACAGGAGCTTCTCCAGCTTGTCCTCAGGCTCTCATCTTGTTTGTGTTCTTGAATTTAAAAAAAATCCACCGGCTTGACTGGACGCCACTGTTATGCCAGGAGCAGCTCTCAAAATAGCAGCTGAGAAAGAGAGTGAAATAGAGAGGAGGAGTTGTTGGAAGTTTTGTGCCGGTTAAATTCCCTCCTGTCCTCTTTGGCTTTGTAGCTGACTTTCTCCCTTCCTCTCTGAATCTGTCTGTACTTCTCTTTTGTGCTCTCCTCCCCTTTTTCCTCTGTCTCTCCCTCTCTCTCTCTCTCTCTCTTACCAGCTGGTAAACTCGGTTAAACTCTAATTGACTTTCCTGTCCATTCGGATCCTCCCTGATAGTGATGTCACTGATGCTCCCTCCTTTCACCCTCCTCTATAAATGTATGACACGCACAGGTTTGTTTTGTTGGGGCACTTCAAACACTCAAAAATAACTTTTCCTGCTTGTTCAAACTACTTATTTGGAGTTGAAACGACACAATTAATTTATCCTTGAATTGTTTTATGTTCAGTCAACTTAAATGTGTAAAAACAGTTAAGTTAATCCATTTGTGTTGGGATAACATGAAGGATTTGTGTGGAACCCAGCATTTTATGTACAGTGTATCATTATATTTTGAGTCAGTTTGACTGATGTTAGTTGAGATGACTAGTAGGTTTCCTTTGTTTTTATACTGTACAATCTGTCTTTTCTATTGCCCTACTTCAACCTTACACCCAACTCTACCCCTTACATGAATTTATGTGCAGTTTTACTTTCTAAAAACAAATCTTTTGAAAAACGAGGACATCAGCAATGCCCTCGTAATCCACATCTTTGCAATACCTGTGTAATATTCGTGTCATTATACATGTCTGTGTCCTGATATCTTACAAAAACATCAGTCAATCAATCAATCAATCAACCAACCAAACAACAAACCAACCAACCAACCAACCATTCAATCAATCATTCAACCAACCATGCAAACAATCAATCAATCAATCAATCAATTATTCAACCAACCAACTATGCAACCAACCAGCCAACCATCCATCCAACTAACTCTCTATCCATCCAACCAACCATCCATCCATCCATCCAACCAACCAACCAACCAACCATCCATCCGACCGACCGTCCGTCCGACCGACCGACCGACCGACCGATCGATCGATCAATCCAACCAACCAACCGATCGACCATTCAATCAATCAACCAACCATTCAATCAGTCAATCAATAAATCAAATCAATAAATCAACCAATCAATCAATCAATCAACCAACTAACCAAGCATTCAATCAAACAGCCAAACAACCATTAAATCAGTCAATCAATCAACCAACCAAATCATTAAGTCAACCAACCAATTAATTAATCAACCAACCAACCAACCAATTATCCAACCAATAACCAACCAACCATCAATCCATCCATCCCTTCAACCAACCATTCAACCAACCATCCAACCTCCAACCAGCCAACCAACCAACAACCATCCGACCATCAATCCATCCATCCCTTCAACCAACCATT
>CAIGQQ010003895.1:2518764-2532504 GCA_903798035.1 Danio albolineatus
ATATAGAGAAATTAGTCTGTAAAATAACAGAAAATGTGCTGGCAGGTATTTGTAGCGTAATATACACCACCAACCCAGACAATATAGCACTTTAAACTATTAAAAATGTTTCATGTGTCACTTTTTCCAATTTTTCAAGGTTAAAAGTTGTTGGAAGAAAAATCAAGATCCCTTAATGCAATTCAAAAGCATGAATAAATAAGGAAAAATACAAACAAATTACAAAAATCTACCAATTTACAGATAATTTGTAGAGTGTAGGTTATCATGATGTCATCAGATAATGTGTGGGAGAGCGCAGAAGTGCTCGTCCCCATCAGAGGAGATGCATGTGCAGTAAACGCTCTCTCTCTCTCTCATTAGTGCAGTCTTCCGCTGTTTAATCCCTGACGGGTGTGCTCAGAGACCCTCCGCTTTGATTCAGATAAAAGCAGCTATCTCTCATCCTTTATAATTAGCATCTCCCCTCATGTCCAGTCCTTCCTGGCTAGACGGAGGACGCTCGTCCCACCCAAACTCCACCTGTGGGCCACAACAAGAGCATGGGAAATGAAGAGAGTATCAGTGCTGCTGTTTAATTAAGAGAAATATTCAACTTCGGTATTCAACTCCTTCTGGTTTGATGATGGTGGAAGAGGCAGACTTGCTCTAGACCAGTGCTCTAGTCCACCAGGCCTACAGTCTGAATGATCTTTTGTTTTGAAAAATCTTTTATTTTGAAAAATGACCGTATTCTCTCACATCACATCTCGGTCACTTGAACGCCAAAATTTAACCTACAAGCAGCAAAGTGAGTAAGAAAAAGACGTCTTTGGAAAGTTTCTTTTCTAAGGGGAAAAGGCCCAGTGAAGGACCTGTGAACTGCTAAGGAAATTAATCCACAACCCATTTGTCAACAAATCGGGTGAATCCAGCATGTCTGTGCAAGATTTTACAATGATTTTACGGGTGTTCGCATATCGTATCTTTTCTAGTGTTCGCATAAGTTCGTTGTTTCCACAGCAGGTGAATGGCTTGGGTGCACAAATGTTGTGATGTGCTTGCGCCTTCTAGACGCACCCAGTTGAATAAATGCCACAAGTGCACAGCGAGTCACGTGACGAGAACTGACTGATCAACTTAAGCTTGTATGGAATCTACACATTTGGGTCAACTACTTTTATCAGACAAACACAGAACACCCAAACTACCCTCTGAGAACACGATTGATGGCCGCCTAGCAACCTACGAGATACGCAGCCCCCCACTGAGAGCTGCAGGTTTCTCTGGCATGTCCTTGACCTTCCTCTCTCTGCCTCTTCAGGCCCAGTGAACTCCTGTGCATCACAATCACTGGAGCGGCTCCAAAATTCCTTGAAAGCAAGTTAAACAAAGCTGGCCGGCGGGTCGAGGGGGATTCAGAGCAAATCTGGCCTTCACAATGGGCACAGCGGTAAACATCCCAAAGACATGGAGCCAACATCTCTGCCCCAAACCAAACATTACAGACCGGCTATACAGCGAGCAACACTATGGACCCTTTTCACATTTCCAGGTTTCTCAGTAGCACCCTCGAGTACTTTTAAAGATTTTTAACAGATTTGTGTGTGTTGAGCATCAGTTGAGATAGCGTTAGCTCCTGTCAGCTTTAAGTGTGGGGAAAACTGGATCATTTTGAGCTTTTGTCAGCTAATTTCATCAAAATCGGGGACGTATCGCGAATCTGCAAGTGGAGTGATGACGCGTCGGCTTCTCGTTATTATTCATAGCAGTGTTTTCTTAACCAATGAGAAGACCCTGCTTCTTAATTATTCATAAGAGCATGTGCTTTCCTGCCAAGCTGTGACCCAATGACTGGGTGAGATAGGCATGGGACGATAACTGTTTTCAAGGTATACCGCGGTTTGGATTAGTCAAGGTTTTAAAACAGTCAAAATTTTGTGTGATACCGTTCCTTAGGTATGTGATAGGTTTTTTATTTAAGTTTTTTTAAGGACAACAGTATTTCCAGCAGAAAAGATATCCAAAAATGCTGCTTAAAATTATAAACAAATCTGTGTTTTTGAAACTATAGAAGACAGCAGTGTCTTGTCAAGTCAATGATTCATTTGAATTATTTAGCCTGACATGTTTATGGTTCTGAAATAATATAAATGTTTCTTAAAACAAAATATTTTGTGTTCAAATGGGAAAAAAAGTTTTTTTTACCCAGACATTTGAAAATAATATATTTTAGAGCAGTAATCACAATACCGTAAAACCGTGATATTTTTGTCATCAAGGTTATCATATCGTCAGAATCTTATACTGGCCCATGCCTATGGTGAGATTGCGTCGGCATGGCACGGGTCGTATGTGTTTGTTTCCATGATCCACAGGGTTTGTTGCATGTTTTTCCCCGCTGTGCTGTCAGGGCCGATACAGCAAAGCTGTTGGTTTGCAGCAAGCGTTTCTGTAGGGTGAGCGGTACGAGAATTGGAGAATGGCGGCCATTGAGACACTTCGCCTACATCTGTGCTGCTGTGTTCAACTATTTTTCAAGTTCTCCAAATTACCAGAGGAATTGCAGGGGGGACTCGATTCTCACCACACAAGCAGCGCTAATGGCTGGAATAGCCAGGGAAAGAGACCTGCTGCACTGCTTATCCACTGTGTCTGCATTCAGACCCGGGGATTGAGGAGGAGAAAAGTTCTGCTCATTTATAGTGTTTCTATAAACACCATTATCTTTATAATGATATAAACCATTTCGAGGGATGTAAACAATAACAATGGTCTTAATGTATTTCCTGTATTACATTTTGAATTTCCGTATAGCTTCCAAGAATGCCCCATCCATCGTTACCGTTAATGTTGGTAGATGATATGAGCCAAGGAGTAGATAGAGCGTTTAAGAAGACTTATAAAAGTACCAAGTCCTACCAATATTTACACAGTGGGAAATCAGTGGTGTTCTACTACACAGTGAGGGGGATTTCGTCTTTTTAAAAGCAGATGTGCACCGCAGCCAGTCCAGCAGTCCATGCCACTCAGCGTGAGACTACTTAGTGAGCAGGGATCAGTGGAGACTACAGGATGTTCCTGCATCGCTGGTTTAGGAAGGTCCTGTAGACACACAGCCTTAATATTATGGAAGGCAAGTTAATATATAAATAAACAGTAATATCTTGTAAGGTCTGTGTTAACATAACGTTAATGCAAGTATGCTAACATATTTATGTTATAATACACAGCTGCTAACTCGGTTACCATCAGCAGACTAAGTATCTGGTCAAATCTCTTCATTTGTGAGGTGTTGATCTTATTATTCAACGCAGAAGTGCGCTCGTTTGTGTGATTGTTTTAGAACTTCTGATTCAGTCGCCTATGAGAGAATGACTAGGAGTATTAAAAGGCAGAAAATGGTCAAACTAGTCGCTCTACAAACAAGTGTTTGCATGACTAAACAGACAAAGAAGGATAATGTAATAAGAAAACATCAGTTTGACACATCTAGCAGCAAAATGAGCTGCTTTTAATGTCTAAATATGAATGAAAGTAAATGAGAGCGGAAGTCTCAAGCCAAAGACTCAAATGGCTGCGCCCACTCATACGCAAAAAATAAGGTCAATAGCAGCATCAGCCATTTTCGGTCAACTACAGTAGCTGCGCAAGCACAAAATAAAGAAAACGCCTGCATGTTTTAACCACTAGGGGACACCAAACCATCAATAATGTATGTGATTCAAATTTCATATCATTCATCACAACAAATCAGCTATTCTCTGTTACAACTGATACACTATAGCATGCAAAACAGGATCATGAAAGGAACATTCAAAATGCAACTCATGTAAACACCATCATATTGTTATCTTATTCAGATTAAGGCAAATCATTCGATTACCGATGTCCATGTAAATGTAGTCATTGTAGATTTGGGTTAGTGCTCCGACACATTGGACTCCTTCAATAACCTTCAGAGTGATTCAGATCCGCAGTTGCCCATGAATCACAGTCGTGTCCAGGTGAGCTAATCTCAAGAAGGAAACACAGGAATAGAGGAGGACAGACGGAAGCAGGTGATAACAGAAGCTCACGGCACGACGGATGAAGCGGCCGATGGCAGATCTGACATCAGAAAACACTGATTGTTGTGTGTGGATCTTGGAGCTGAGCGTTGTCTGGTTTAGACGAGATGTTTGCGCGCGGGTCTGTGATGTATTTTTGTAAGTTATCACAGACATGTTCCTGTGCTGGCAGGAAGAGAGCGAGGGCCGCAAACAGGACGGACTGGAATGTGCTTCCTGCTGGCCAATGGAGCTGGACAGGGCAGATTTCTGGACCATCGCTCACACACACACACACTATACACAACATACTCTCTCTCTCTCTCTCTCTCACACACACACACACACACACACACTCGCATGTAAGCATACACACAGACGAACACTACACCAACACATACTACTCTAATATACACAACACTAACACACACACACTATACACAACAACACACTGATCCATGCACCACACACAGAAACACACTATAGTTCACACTGACAAACAAGCTCACACACACACACAACCAGCCACTGACTTCCATAGCTAGTCCATATGTACATGTTTTTATAGCTTTAATTACATGATATATTCTGAATAAATGACTGCAAAAACGAGAGGGGAATATTTTCACTATCCAGCTGTCTTTTCTCTGTTACATTAGCCTCAGCTAATAGCCTGTATGCCTATGATATTGCCCGGGCTAAACTTATTGGACCTCTGCACGTGCCTGCACACACACACAGACTAAATCACTCACTCCTGTCCTTAATCTGGCATTCTGCACTTGCATGTGTTTTGATCCAGGAGTGCAATACCTAGTTCAACCACTGAGTGTCAAACTTACATATGGCACCTTTAAGGTAAAATTGTATTTGTTGGACCCTCATCATACAAAATATGATAGAAAACGACGTTATATATCATTTATAGAAACTTTTATTGTTGGCCCCCAGATTTCCAATGGGCACTAAGCAGCCGCTTACCTCGCTTAATGGTTAAGTCCGCCCCTGCCTATACCATACCTGTCAACATTAGGATGTGAAAATAAGGGATATGCCCACCATATTAAGGGAATATAAAAATAAAAAAAAGCATATTAAATCTGTTCTTCTGGAGCTGTTTCATAGTAAATAAACAGTTAAACGGTCAGTAATATTTTTTAATATTATTATTTACAAAAGAAAATGTATTTATTAAATTTATTATTATTATTTATTTAATTAAAATGTATTATTGTATACATTAGCAAACAGTTTAGCTTATTAAAATGAGCTATTATAAAGAAATAGAATCAAGTTATCAAATCTCATTAATCTTTTTCTCACTGTACAACTCACACATTCTGATTAAAGAGCAACTAATGAATCTGATTTATTTAGATTATTTGTTTGATTACATTAAATAACACTTTTACCAATGCACATCTAACATTACAATGAAAGCTTTCGACTGCTTTCCTAACGCTTTATGGTTTTTTTTAGGACAAAATTAGTTGTGCTTGAAAAAAAAAAACATCAAGATGGACATCTTTAGATGTTATTATTATTAATTAAGTGTATGTGTCTGTTCAAACACGCACCCAAAACTCAGTATCCACTTTCGCTACGCTTCAAATCACATGTACAGAATCCGTTTGGGAAACAACGTCTATTTATCACTATGGAGCGCGTCTGACAGTCACGCACCGCTTTATGACTGTTTTGAGAATTGCATAGGAGGAGTGACAGCACCTGTAATGAAAAGGAAAGGGAATCCTGCCATTTTTAATATTTATTTTAAAGCGTTTTATGCCTAAATAAACTGAAAGCACTCACCTGACTCACATTTAAGAGCAAGGGGCGGCCCCTGGTGGTTCGGCGTTATGGGTTGCATATAGGGAGGATCGGCTCTTTAATGTTTATCGCCACCCTTCAGAGAAAGATTGAAAACACGGGAGAAAAATGGGAAAATATCTTTACAGGATGATAGCGGGATAGAACTGTAAAATACGGAAGAATCCCGGGAAAAACGGGAGGGTTGACAGGTATGGCCTATACTGTGCGTCAGCATAACGGCAGATTCAAAACAGGACTACTGGCATCTCTGTGAAAAAGTGTGTCAGAATGTGTCAGTCTGTGGAGACTACTTTGTTCATTTGTGCCTCATCCAAAACATTATCTTCAGCAGCTCAAACACTCTAATGACAGACGGCTGCTTATCTCTCAGGGCTCCTTATGCTAATGAGCGAGAGATGGTCAGTAGTGGGCGGGGCTTTCCCCCTCTGATGACACGTACAAAGGGAGAATGTCAATCAAAGTGTTTCTACAGACTGTTTTAGTCAAGTCTGATATAATAATAATTATTTAATGTTTCCCATCAGAGGCTGCTTATATTCACACACGGTTCCCACACAACTATGTTTAACCCCCTTATAAAAGTGATATTCACATAATAGGCCCCCTTTAAAGCACAAACTGCATCTGGAAACACGACTGCAGCAGGACACAGGTGATCAAACTGACCAGCACATGCAGGTATACGGTTCAAGTCTGAAATTAACATTGCATGTCCTTGTGCTCTTCCTGATTAAATTATGAGGACTCTGAACAACAGGAGAGATCCGTCCGTCCGTCTGTAAAGATGAGTCATCGGCCGATCCCTGCCAGGGCTGCAACAAAGACACGGCCATTGAACAATGTCTAATGATATTCTAATAAAACCGCCTTCGGTAAACAACCTCGTACCTTTTAAGAAGATTGAATGTCATTGATTCTCTTCCGTCCATTAGGAGAATCAACACAGACAAACTCCTGTGCCCTTACTAAAACTTTCTGGACCGAAAAGCACGATGACTAATGCTGCTGCGCTTCATGATATTGTACGTTTCTGAGGTCTTCATGTGCACATTAGCATTGCATAATACTTTAGTGCACATTTACTAATTTTCCTTCAGCTTAGTCTCTATTTTAGGGATCGCCACAGCGGAATGAACCGCCAACTATTCCAGCATATGTTTTTTTAAGGATGCCCTTGCAGTCGCAACCCAGTACTGCGATATACCCAAACACTTATTCACACACACACACACACACACACACACACACACACACTCAAACTACTACTACTACAGCTAATTTAGTTCATCAGTTCCCCTATAGCGCATGTGTTTGGACTGTGGGGGAAGCCGGAGCACACGGATGAAACTCTCGCCAACACTGGGAGAACATGTAGACTCCTCACAGAAATGCCAACTGACCCAGCTCGGACTCTAATCACTGACCTTCCTTCTGTGAAGCCATAGTGCTAACCACTAAGCCACTTTGACGATATAGTAAATATATATAATAATATTTGTCTAATATAATAAATATTCATTATATATGAATTACCAATAAGTGTTAAAAAGACTTGTTATTAAGTTATTAATGAAGTTATATCCGCATCAAAAACATTTATCTACCGATTTCCTTTTTTGGGGGGGGGACCAAATTCTGTCTAAACATAAACTTGAAGGGCCGTTGACAAACCACTGCTTTAGGGATTAAAACATTTACATAAATTAATTGAAAAATAATAAAAGGGAATCGAATTTAAACATAAAAAATGTACAAATTAATTTATATATTATATAAATTAAAAATAAATTGTTTAATAATAATTTAATTAACTCAACGATCCAGTGGGCTTACTACTATACTGTTTATATTTTGTGTGCATTAAACTCATGTGTAATTTTTATTTAGTTTTTAGATAATGCGGTTTGAGCATTATCTAAATCAATTTTACATAGATATAAAGATAAATTAACACTAAATAGATTGTTGATTTTTTTATTTTTTTGCTGTAATAAAGCTGAACATGCATTGTTTTTCTTTTACCACGCATATGTAGACATTGCATGAAACATTAGATCATGAACATTTACTTGAAAGTCTTGGAAAATCCATGGAATATTAGTAGTAAAAATGTGTATGAACCCTGAACATACATTTAAGAATATTTTGTAAATATTTATGATCCTAAGTTTTAGTCCTCTCTATATTCTGAAGGTTTTTATTTAGAGCGCGATGTTCAAACGTTATTTGGCTGATTTATAGGCTGTAACGCTTTCCTCCTGAAAACATGGTGAAAATTATTACTATTTTTCTGGCTGTTGGCAGTATTTTCTGATTTACGGAGTGATAAAAACACACACACTGCCAAAACTTATGTCAGCAAAATGAAACCAATCTTAAACTTGCCTTTCAGATTAGCGTTTACACTTAAACAACTACTTGTAATGCAGAAGTATTGATAATTATGTACATGCTGTTGTCTGAATTATTTTGGGATGTTATGATATTGAATGCACTTATCAAGATGAATCTGTTCTGACAGTTTAACTGCAAAGAAATTCGTTTTTGTTTCATTACTAAATAGTGAATAAACTGTGATAATGTGAAACCAAAGTGAATAGGATCACTTCTAGTTTCTAGTTCACTTAAAAAGTGAATGCGACTTTTATTTCTCCTTTGTGTAAGTTGTTGTGTTAGAGCTTGAGCGCGTGCTCGTGGTTTCATTATAAACCCACATAATCATGACGTCATTTTCATGTGGCTCTACAATGAGTCCAATGAGATTTTGATGACCTTTCAAACACGATTTTGGGAGATTTATTACTGTACGTTCAAGAGAAACTGGTTAAATAGCTTTTTTGACCTTAAATGTTATTTAAAATAGACTATTTTTGGTCAAACAGTATATTAAAATTTAAATATATTTAATTAAAAAGTATATATTGTTTTATATAAAGTATATATTATTGTATTTGATTAATTTTGTATTTATAAAAGCATAGGGCTAATTCTAGACATGGTTACAGACTTTTATGGTTGAAAAGCTTCAGTTATTTGCTAAAGAGCTACCACACGTCTTATTAATTTAAGACATGTGGTAAAGGTGAATTGGGTTAGCTAAATTGTCCGTAGTGTATAAGTGTGTGGGGATGTTTACCAGTACTAGGTTGCAGCTGGAAGGGCATCCGCTGCGTAAAACAAATGCTGGATAAGTTGGCGGTTCATTCCGCTGTGGCGACCCCAGATTAATAAAGGAACTAAGCTGAAAAGAAAATGAATGAATGAATAAATAATATTGACTAATATAAAAATAATCTTATGATTTATTTACAATACAGTTTGTAAAGTAATATTTTCTGTTTTAGTAGATATATTATACGAGACTTGCTTTGTTTACCAAATAAAGTGGATCTAATTGGATTCGCATTGTAAACATTAAATACAACTTAGGTTTTCCTTTCTATTAAATATATTAGGGTTTAAAGTTATGATACTCCCAAAATCATTCAGCATAAATCCACAGATTTTTAACAAAAATCTGCGCAGAAATAGCAAAAAATGTCCGCAGATTCCGTCTGGCCTATAACTTATATGCTGTCCTTTCAATATTGACATTTGTTTGTATTTTCCCCTCTTTATTCTTGTCCAGTTGCATTTCTGTACATGTTGTGTAAGACTGACAAAGTTATATATGTTACTGTTTTGTTTGTAAAGTGGCGCAAACATTTAAATATTAATTCTCGTCTTGGATTAGTAGGCCTATCTAAAATTATGACGGAGACTTGACACTTTAAAGCAAATTAAATAAATAAATCAGAATACAATTGCAAACGTTTTATTACAAACCACAGCGTGACCAAAACCCCAGTGAAGCCGGCGAGAGAGTTCCGTGAACCCGTTAAACCTTCACTCCGTGCTCGAGCAGAGTCCTCCAGCGCCCTCGAGCGGTGAAACGTGGATCATTACAGTTCAAAAGAGCAGGAGATAATATCGTGACACCTGAGAAGAGCCTCTTTCTGCACGCCGAGAGGAGTCTCCAGATCAGACACCTGAAAATTCAGCACATCGATGTCCGAGGCGCCGAACCGACCGCGCATGCGCAGCTTCTCTAGCAGCTGGAAGTCGACGCGTTTGTCAGTCATGAGGAGGAGAGCTCGCAGAAAATGCTCGCGCTGCTCCGCCCGCAGCCGCTGTTCTTCAGTGTCTATTGATGTGGATGAAGAGGTCAGAGATGTGGGACACAAAGCCTGGAAACGCGGAGAGTTCGGGTCAAACCCTCGGCTGTTCGGCTCCGGTCCTCTGGGCAGCCGGAGAACACCGACTGGAGTCTTCATTTTGCTCGTTTGCTATGAATATGTACTCCTAAAAACATGGTAAACATTATCACTATGCTTCTGGCAGCATTTTTTAATAAGGGAAATGGTATTAGGAGCCAGTGACTATTAAAGTAGCTACAAGATAGTTAGCTAATGTTAGCAAGATAGCTAATGTTCATTCAAAGTCATGCTAACATACTATTTCAGACCGAATATTCAAAAGTACCATAGTAAACAATATAAGGAGCGTGTTACAAGTTGTTACTGAATAAATGTGCGAATATCTTCACCTCAATTTATCAAAGTGCAAGATTATTCAGTCAATCGATTAGTGCTAATGTTGTTTTGAAGTATGCTAGTTAGCGAGCACGAAATTGGAACCGTGTCACTGTTCAAAAATGAACAAATGTGCGAATATAAAGCCAACTTTACCTCAATCACACAAACACACATCATGCTATTGAAAGACAGCACATTTAAACTGTTTCTGAAACTGATGTTTACGCACCTCATTCAGCTCATCTGATTCTGATTGTCCGACCAGAAGACTGAGCCGGGTTGATTTTCAAAATAAAAGTCTTCTTTTTCTTCTTCTGTTTTTTTACGAGCCATCTCTTTAGCTGGACATCGCCACCTACTATGATGGAGTGTGGAAAGAATTGATCCGGTTTTCAACATAATTGTATTTTTATTTTAGTTTTTTAGCTTTAAGTACAAAAATAATAACATCACTGCATTGAAGAGAAATTACAATAACAAAAGAGAGAGAGAGAGAGAGAGAGAGAGAGAAAAGCTGTACAAAGCCTCAATCATTAAGAAAAAACATTATCATAAGCTTTAAGCATATTATTCTTATTATTATTAATAAGCTTAAGAGATTCAATGTTGAATGAATTTTCAGCAAGAAAAGTATTAAATCTAGGACTTGCCTGGTTTTCAGCATTTCTTTTGTGTGTGTTTTAACAGTGCAAACATTTAAATGGATGACATCAACTCACACACACAGACAGACAGCCAGTGTTGGGTGTAACGCGTGTTACTAAGTAACGCGTTACTGTAATTAAATTACTTTTCCACTGAAAAAGTAAAGTAACTAATTACTGTTCATTTTTAGGTATTTTAATTACAGTTACTTATAATGTACCTGCGTTACACTGTAAAATAATTAAACTCGCTGAATAATCTTACACAATTTTTTAAATTTATGTTCTAAAGGTAAAAGTAAACTCTGGCGCTTTAAAATCATCGTAGTGCAGGTGCATGTGATAGCGCCGCGCGCCAGTTTGCTGCTAGTCATAAAGCGGAAGATGTCGGACTCAGCTGAAGCGAGTGGCTGTTTTACCAAATGAAAATATTCCCAGACAAGAACATTACAGTATTAATCAATTTATTTTTCCTCATTGCGCGCCTGCGTGCTGTAGTGGGCGGCTTTTTCAAGGCTATCACGCACCTTACATGGGCTGGTCTATGAAGATTACTATGAGAAAGGCTAGGATGACTACGCAGATGTGACAGAGGGAGTCGGCGAGTTTAACATGACTGATGCTGCTCTGTTTACAGAGTAATAAGACACCTTTTGCTCGATCGGATCACAGGTAAACAAGAGAGACACAATCCAGTTCAAAAACATGCCGTATACATCTGAAGCCTTTTGTCCACTTCTGATCATACTGCACGGGCTTTCATTCTAATACCGCCAAAAATAATGCTGTTTTTGTAAAGATTGCCTGATCCTGCCTGATCGATAGAAATGCAGAATAATATTTAAGAAGGTTACATTGCATACTAAAAATTATTATGCATGTAATTATTATAGATTTAAAAAAAAAAATAGAATATAATAAAGATGATTCAGAAAACTAAAAGGCTAAACTATTTCATGTTTGACCCATTTGTTTTATATAAGTATTTATTATTTACAGAGTTAAATTTTTATTATTTGTCCACTCAAGGCTTATAGGGATTTCAAGAAGTATTTAGTTAAATTACTTATTGAGTAATTAAGTTACTTTTCAGACACAGTAATTAAAAAAGTATTTTAAATACAATATTGATTAAGTAGTTAGTAATTAATTACTTTTTTAAAGTAACTTACCCAACACTGCAGACAGCCAGCATATGCGTTGAGCTTTGCACTGCTTTTGCAAGCAAATGTGAAAGGATACAAGTTAATCTCCACTGCTGTATGGATATCTGTTTTGTTAATGTACAAAATAAACCTGATTTAAAGCTGATGTAAAGCTGAAGTGAATGGCTGTAGTTCATTACAAACATGCACTGTTTTAAACATGTGTTAAACTTGTGAAACTCACTCTTGATCACATCTGATGATGATTGATGATCACGGAGCGCTGAACAGATCTTTTATTCCCGGTTGCTTTGCACACGTCCTGTCTTGTTGATATGATTATACGCATTACTAAGGAGACTTGTTAATACGCAGCTGTCAATCAATTCGGTGGGCGGGGGGACCGCACTACTACGTAAAGTTGCGGTCGGCTCCAAAACCGCTCCAATTAGTCCACCTTTATTATGCTGTTAAATTGAAAAGAAAAGGACTGAGTGTGTTTATATCAGCCCAAAATGACCGTCTATACACTATACCTACACATATGTCTGTCCAAACAGCTTAAAAAGTAGATTTTTTAAAATAGGTGCCCTTTAAAGCTTTGTGTGCATAAGAAATGTGGAGTTACTGAAGCACGCAAAAGCTCGACAAGTTGTCATTTCTGCTCTTTGAAATAATAACCCAACCCATTTCTCATAACTAGGGGGAATCCCACCAAATCATGCAGGCAAACTGTCCTGGTTCATGGTTTCTGCTTTAGTTTCAGTCAGCTGTAATATATCATTTCATTATTGACAAGAGCTATAAATCCAAAAATGGAAGTCACTACTAAGCCAGTGTTTAGTTACTAGCTTAGTTCTCTGCTTACTTCCTTACTATACCGTCTTCCTATTTCGTTATTATGCTTATTTTGTAATATGACAAGTTATGTTGCTGTGTAGATTTACATGATACATCACATCCGATGGCTGAACTTCCTCAAATATCTCATGCTATTCATTTGCACCGCAGACGTGCTTCTTCAGTCGACCTGCCGTCTCTTTTCATCCTGAAACTACTGTAAGTATCACTCTGTACACTGTTTACCGTGTTCATTATGCTTTGAAAATGACATAACGATGGTATTATCCTGCAGTCTGCTTTACATTGGTCTCGGGTGCAAGACGTTTGTGGTGTACTGTAAATATAGTGAAAGTGGAACCAGGATTAATGACGAAAGTGTGCATGTCATACCATAGTGTGGTGTATGAAGGTTATTTGGGAACACAGTAAAGCGTTGAGCAGTGCTGTACAAGATTTGATTTTAAATGTTCTGCATGTGCCTGTTGCAGTTTATATCCTTGAAAGGATGGAGAATAATGGAGGAAAAGCGTGTCAGCGGCATCATGGGTGAGTATCTATCTATCTACCTATCTTTGTCTGTCTTTCTGTCATCTATCTATCTATCTATCTATCTATCTATCTATCTATCTATCTATCTATCTATCTATCTATCTATCTATCTATCTATCTATCT
>CAIGQQ010003895.1:2538319-2551150 GCA_903798035.1 Danio albolineatus
TTATTATTATTATTATTATTATTATTATTATTATTATTATTATTATTATTATTATTAATATCATCATCATCATCATCATCATTATTATTATTATCATTATCATTATTATTATTATTATTATTTAATAATAATAATAATAATAGTAATATTATTATTATTATTATTATTATTAATTATGAAAATAATAGTTATTATAATATTTAGCTGAATAATTTTATTATGTTATTGTTTAGCTGACAAATTACACATTTTCTGTGAGTTATTCAAATAAAATAAGTGGTTTCAAGCATCAAAACTTAAGTTACAGCTTCAAATTTTGTAATTTTACTTAAATTTCATCATACTTTCATAATTACTATCATACTTTTTTTATTACCATGATTAAAAGAAGACATCTACTAAAATGTCAGTCTGTGTAACAGTAGTGTATGTCAAAAAGTCTTGCAGGCATATTTACAATCATTTGAGATGGAATATTATTGTAGTTCATATTTTATATTATAGTTTATTATTATTATACTATACAGTTGCGGTTTGACCTCACAATACCCATTAAATTTAATTTGAATCTTTTTATCCTTCAAATAACCACCCATTTATCATTAGGACATTTTTATTATTATAAAAATATGATACAATTTAGTACGATTACTTATTTATATATTTAATTATGCACAGATCAGATAGGGATTAGTTTTATATGAAAATCAATGGTTATTTCACCCATATTCCCATATATATATATATATATATATATATATATATATATATATATATATATATACATATATAGACGAAAGACTAAGTAAATGTTAAATAAATGTATAAATGTTGTAAATAGAATTCGACGCTGATTCTACAATAGGAAGGCTCATATTTGACCTGCATTCATTAGCTTAAATAAATATGTATTTTTTATTAGGAAGTTTCAGTCGGGATTGCACAAGGCTTCTCACATCCTCATGAAAGCGAGGGCCTTATTGCATAAGTCCGACAGCAACTGGCTAAGATTTACAGAACGTGTAAATGTTAAGTAATGATTAGCAATACACTCAAGATCTTAAGGGCATTTCAGATTGCATTATTTGATTTTTTTTCTGCATGTACTGAAAGCCCAATGCACTGTAAAGCATTTTGTGGTGAGGATATGAGACCGGATGCTTGAGGTGAACGCTTTTAAACTTCTTTAAATGCTCAGATGACGTCTCTTTCCGCAAGGCGTTGGAATGTGTAAATCTTGCAAGTGAGAGTTGAATTGCAGTGTTATATGTGGTTGAAAATGTTAACAAGAAGGCAAGTTATGATGCACTCTTTGGATCTAGGGTCAGTAAGCATTGTGATCGTACATTTATATTTACTGTAGGCTAAAATGATCAAATTATCATTTAAATGTCAACCGAAGATCCTACACTTTGGTGCTATTTTAATATTTCCGCCTGGATTTTAAAACCTACCCAATTTTAAAAGCTTCCCAAATCCACATGCAGAGGAGTAAATACAAAAATGTGGTATCGTTTTAAAGAAAACCCTTTAAATTTTCAGAAAACATTGTTGAAAGTGATTAAAATAATTGTATATGTTGTCTGTGTTATCATAAACTTAAAAAAAGAGGCGCTTTCTGTATTTTTTCTTTTTTAACTCAAATTTAAAAGTGTACCTTTTAGGTTCTGTGTGGTCTAGGTTTCTGTAATAAATTTTTGGTGGTTCCTGCACATGTCGGTAATCATAAGAAAAAAAGAAAAATGCCTCTATCATAATCTATGCAAAAATTATTGTATTCCAACTGATGAGAGGTGCTATACCTTTTTTTATGTAATTTCCGCCTACCAAACTTTGAAAGTCTTCCATATCCAAATGCAGTGGTATAAATGACAAATTCCAGTGTTATTGGACAGAAAACCCTTTGAATTTACAAAAGAAACTGCTGAAAGTGATGAATAATATTTGTTATGTTTTCTTTTTTATGATGAACCATTTCAACATTGGGTGCTTTTTTATTTTACCTATGGGTGACGTCACGAACACTACGTCCATATTTTTTTTACAGTCTGTGGTCACCATAGGCAGATTCAAAACTCTGAAGGTCTACGGCTGCTTCTCACTCAGGGCTGTTTATGCGAATTAGGTATAGATCACTAGTGGGTGGGGCTTTCCCCTCTGAAGACAGAGCGGGATATATTGAATTGCCCCTCCCCTTTAAAGAAATGGCCAATAGCTTTTTGTTTACAACTCGGCCAATGAACCTTTAAGCTCATTAAAGCAGAATAGCAATAATTTATAAAAGTAACACAGTATTATTTTCTCTGCCTGATGTGCTCCATATAACTTTAACATTAAATATTTTTTCTACTGGCTTAAAATGTAAAATTATGTGTCAAAACAAGCCATATATAGTTGTATATGTAAACTTTTTATTCAATGCAACTTTTCTTATAAAGCAGTTTATAATTTTTTGTTGACTATTTGTTAATATCATTGTTCCTACTGCAGCCATGGTACAGCATCAAAGTTACTTAATTTTGACGCCAAAATGATAGTTTCTATTCATATCAGTCTAAAAAATACTTTTTATTGTCTGTCGCTCGATAAACGTACACTATGTAAAGAAAAAGTACAGAAGAGTTATGTCTAAGGGTCAAGATTTAAATAGGTTAATTATCAAAATCATTGTTTTTTGTTTTACATTTTTAAGTAAAATGCTAATGGTCTTATCCGATTCAATGATCTATGCTAAGCTAAGCTAAAAGTGTTCCTGTCAACCCCAGAGATGGATTGAACCGATTTAAAATTTTTAACTTTTTAACTTTGAGGGTCTTTAATTTATTAGCGTAGAAAGAAATGATTGATTTATTATAAATTAAAAGTATTATAAAACTAACATAGATTTAGATTTAGATTATAAATTTACTGTTTTATGATGAACCACTTCAACATTGGGCGCTTTTTTATTTTACCTATGGGTGACGTCACAGACACTACGTCTATATTTTTTTACAGTCTATGGTCACCATAGGCAGATTGTGCAAAACTCTGAAGGTCTACGGCTGCTTCTCACTCAGGGCTGTTTATGCTAATTAGGGATACAACTCAGCCCATGAACCTTTGAGCTCATTAAAGCAGAATAGCAATCATTTATGACAGTAACACGGTATTATTTTCTCTGCCTGATGTGCTCCATATAACTTTAACATTAAATATTTTTTCTACTGGCTTAAAATTAAAAATTTTGTGTCAAAACAAGCTACACATAGTTGTATATGTAAACTTTTTATTCAATGTAACTTTTCTTATGAAGCAGTTTGTTACATTTTTTTTTTTACTATTTGTTAATATCATTGTTGAAGATAGTTCCTATTCATATTGGCCTAAAAAATAGCAACTTTTTTTGTCTGTCGGTCGATAAACATACACTATGTAAAGAAAAAGTACTGAAGAATTATGTATAAGGATTAAGATTTAAATAGGTTAATTATCAAAATCATTGTTTTTTGTTTTACATTTTTAAGTAAAATGCTAATGGTCTAATCCGATTCAATGATCTATGCTAAGCTAAGCTAAAAGTGTTCCCGTCAAACCCAGAGATTGATTGAACGGATTCAAAAATGGTAACTTTTTAACTTTGAGGGTCTTTAATTTATTAGCGTAGATAGAAATGGTAGATTTATTATAAATTAAAAGTATTAAAAAGCTAGCATAGATTTAGATTATAAATTAGCATAATTTTGTTAAGTGTTTCATTAACTTCTCGATTCAGTACAGAGCATACTCCAAAGTCTTTAATTAATCCTGGGTCGCCAAAGCTGAATGAGCCGCCAATTTATCCAGCATAGGTTTTACACAGCGGATATCCTATCAGCTGCAACCCAACACTGGGAAACACTTATACACACTCATTCACACACAAAGAAGTGAATTAAAATAATATAGCCCTCTTTGCAGCTTTCTTTTAAATATAGCAGGCCTATATAAAACAGCAGACAGACTGTTTTGATGATATGTTTTATTTTTTATACCTCTGATGTATTTTAATATAATTTTGGTGAGCTATAACTTTTGACTGCTTTCCTTTTTTATGCTGTATGCCACATTATTTCACACGCATATGCAAGGGGACTGAAATTTAAATTAAAACATAAAAGATACTGAGCCATTAACAGTTTAAGAAGTTAAAAAAAACTATTATAATTAGATATAAGGAGGACAGTGCTGTTTTGAAAACTGAACTGAAACTAAATTATTAAAAATAAACCTGTGGGACTTTTAATTGTAGTGATCTGCTTGAGGTACAGTATGTCTGTTTATTTTTATGCTTTTGATGAAGTAGCATTCAGCTTAAGAGCTCTTTAGACCATGCGCCGGACGTTTCTCCATGTTTCGCTGGTAATGTCTTTAAGTAAATAAATATTTAGGCCTATTTAATTATTCATTTATTATTTATGGACAACAATTAAGACATGAAATTAGATAGTAAAATACAACGAAAACGTAAATGAAAAAGCTTATTTAGTAACTCTCTTAGTCACTTTAAAATATCAAACAATGTATATCTCTCTCTTTTTAGGCTAAAACACTGCTTTATATATTTATTTATTTAGGCCTATTTGTATGTATGTTTGTACCTACTTTCATTTTAGTTGTCGTTTATTTTAGTGCTCTTTTATTTCTTTAATTTTACTTTTTCCCTAAATGAATCTTCATTTCATTTAACACGTTTACAATAATAATAATAAAGCTATTAACAAGTTTTTTATGATTAATGAAGCAATTATAATGTTTTGTCCTATTATTTCATGTTCATAAGTAGCAGGGTATTTACAGCTACTGTTTATTTCCGTTCGCATCTCGTCCCCTTGTGCGCCTATATAAACATATATGTTTTAATATAGGATTAAATATAGGTTTCGATATATGTAACATACGTAAAATTCGCCATTTTTCCATGTTTGAGGTACATATATGGGCATATATGTATATATAATATAGGAAAACGGCCAATTTTATGTATGTTACATATGTTAAAACCTATATTTAAATACAATATAATCTAAATATAAACTACAATAAAAGTCAATGGTTACCGGTTTTCAGCATTCTTTGAAATATCTTCTTTTGTGTTCAACAGAAGAAAACAACCAATGAAGATTTAAAATTCCCCGAAGAGTGAGTAAATAGTGAGTAAATGTTCATTTTTTGAGTGAACTATCCCTTTAAACACAAAGTCGCAAACTGCGGTCACACCTTAAAACACGTTCTTCCGCGACGGGTGGTAGAAAGTGCAGCGGTAATGTCCATATTTAAGTAGTACCTTCTGTACACTGCAGACAGTTTAGCCTATTCAATTAACCTACATGCAAACTCCACACAGAAATGCCAACTGACCCAGCCGGGGCTCGAACCAGCAACCTTCTTGTTGTGAGGTGATCGTGCTACCCATTGCGCCACCGTGACGCTCGCTTAGAAACTATTTTTAGAATTTTCTTTACTTTAAGGCTGACATATTCATAGTAATAGCCAACGAACTGTTGTGTTTACAGTGATGAACAGAGGCATTCAGACATTAGTTTGTTTCACTGGAAGCATCACGAGTTCTTCAGATGTCAAAAGTCCACAGACAGCAGATCATTGTAACGTTTACATGTGGTCTTGCTGATAACGGCCAAGCTCTGCATGTTTTTCTTAGATAGTTTTGAGTTCAGTTTTCTTCTTAAACCACTGTTTAAAGCTGAATGTGTGAACTTCCCTTTCTTGTTTCCAAGGAACTTTTGGTCAGCTTTACATACCCAGACGGCACGTGCTTTAAAAGGGTATTTTGTGCAGAAAATGTCCTCACCCTCAACTTTTTCCAGCCCTATTTGAGTGTCTTTCCACACTGAAAGAACCTGTATAAACATAAATGTTTTAATATAGGATTAAATATAGGTTTTGATATATGTAACATACATAAAATTTGGCCATTTTCCTATGTTTGAGGTATATATATATGTGCATATATGTATATATAATATAGGAAAAGGGCCATTTTTTTATGTCACATATGTTAAAAACCTACATCAAAACCTATATTAGACCATATAGGTTCTTTCCATGTGGGCTGTCACTTATTAGCCATAGTTAACATGCCAATTACATGATACCAATTTCAAGTGTTCGCACATCATACTTTTTTGCATTTTTTTAGTTCTTAGTAATTGCCTTGATAACAGAAAACATGAGCTGGGCATCATGTATAACAGTTGCCAAAGTGAGATATGAGTAGGGCCAGACGGAATCTGCGGACATTTTTTGCTATTTCTGCGGAGTATTTTGTTAAAAATCTGCGGATTTATGTGGAATGACTTTGGGAGTATCATAACTAAAAACTTAATATATGAAATAAAAAGTAATACCTTTTTAACTTTTATTTAATGTTGAGAATGCGAATCCAATTTGATCCACTTTATTTCGTAAACAAAGCAAGTCTCTCGTATAAAATCTCTCGTAAAAGACAGAAAATAGTACTTTACAAACTTTATTGTATATAAATCATATGAATATTTTCATATTAGTCAGTAATATTACTGAAATTAATTTAAAAACTGATTAAATATACATTTACACACATTTACACCAGTAAAAAAACAGAATCAATGATGGGCTAAAAATCTGCGGAAATCTGCGGAATTCTGCGCGCGCAGATTCCGTGTGGCCGTATGAGACATATCTTGTATGTACATATAGGGCTTATACACTCAACAAAAAAGTTGTTGAATGAACATGATTTAATCGTGGCACCCTTTATGCATCTAATCCAATCAAGTAAACCTGAGCTGCTTTGAACGTGTTGTACGAACACAATGCACATTTGTAGATAAAACACGGTTTCATTATGTCAGTCTAACTTCTTTGCAAATAATTGACTCAAAATGTTTGTATTGTGTTATTCTAATTAAATTTATTCTAATTTGCTCAATGTAACACTAAAGCTTTACTTTAACAAAATTATGTCTTGTTAAATCAACTAGTACATTTCTTGTTCAATATTGTTTAAATTACATTGTTTAAATGACAGAACTATGAAGCAAGTAAATCAACACAAAACGGACAGAAAACGTGTTATATATATTTATTTTATTATAGCCTTTTGCAGGCACCAATCACGTTTAAACAAATGTCTTCACTTTAATATTCTGATACAACATGTTATATAATATCCAAAATTGTAATATGTAACATAAAATGCATAAGAAACATTTAGCCAACAAAATAACCTTGTCTCTTAAGAAAACAGATCCCCAAGCAATACCTGTAGGACGTTAACATTATTTTGTTCACAAATTGAGTTTAAACAGCTTCACTTTGGTACTCCTGTTCAAAATGTAAAAGTATAAAATGTATAGGAAACATGTAGCCAACAACATAACATTGCAGAGAACGCGCGGTGACTCTTCTTCTTGCTTATTCCGTATGGTGACATCCAAACGCACTACCGCCACCTACTGATATACGCGAAGTGACTCTCCAGAGTGAGAGTAGTCCATTTGAAGCGTCTAAGTCTTATTGAATCAACATGTTCTGATCAAATTCATTTGATTATTTCTTGATTCAGTTTCAAATAACATGAATTAACCATTTAACATACGTAAACTTGATTTGTTCTTTTCAATCTGACAAAGTTTTATTTTGTAAATCCAATACATGATTTTTTTGAGTGTATGTGGATATAAAGAAACAATACATGAGATCTGGCCTGTATATGCACATATATGCACCTCAATTTTGCCTATATGTGGCATATATACGCATAAATGCAGTGTATATAATAGAGGTCATCAGCTATATTTGTCAGAGGGCCAGAGTTTTACTAGACAGTCTCCATGGGGGCCGGGCCCCTAGAAGAAAATCAAATAAAAATCTAATTTTGGCTTATCATTATGTTTAATAGGCATGGGACGGTAACCGTTTTCAAGGTATACTGCGGTTTGGAAAAGTCAAGGTTGTCTTTCCGCCAACATTTTCTGTAATACTGTTCCTAAGGTAATATTTTATTATTTCAAAAAATATATATATATATTAGGACACTGGTATCTTCAGCAGAAAAAAATATTCAAAAATGCCGTTTTAAATTGTAAAGAAATGTGTGTTTTTGAAACAAATGAAGACCGCAGAAGTCAAGGATTCATTGTAATTATTCAGCCTGACATGTTTACTGCTCCAAAATATTATAAATCTTTCAAAAAATAAAATATAATGTGTTCAAAGGGGAAAACAGTTTTAGTTTTTCAGCCAGACATTTGAAAATAATATATTTTAGAGCAGTAATCACAATACCATGAATTTTTTCTACAATAAAAGTCAATGGTTACCGGTTTTTAGCATTCTTTGAAATATCTTCTTTTGTGTTAAACAGAAGAAAACAACCAATGAAGGTTTAAAATTCCCCCAAGAGTGAGTAAATAGTAAATAGTGAGTAAATTTTTTGAGTGAACTATCCCTTTAAACACAACATAATTTAACCTGATGTTTACAGAGTCACCTTTAATAACCTCTCCCACGCACCCAGCTAAATTAAACGCAGGCTTTAACATCAATCCTATCTTAAAATTGTGTAATTACCCATAACCTCTATCACCTCTGTGGATCTTTCGCTCTGTTCCTCACGCTTTTACACAGAGCTGCATTCAAGGTGCTTTTAATGAGCTCCACATGCTGAAGGCTGTAAGGCCACGCTCTCGAAACAACCTCAAACAATACTGCTCTGTGTGGCAAACCGAGAGCAAAGACACAGGAATAAAGAGTGCTGGTGGTTCAGAGGTAAAGGCTTTGGGCTAGTAACCCATTCGGCTTTGACCTCAGCCAGAAAACTACTATCATTGTGTTTGAAAACCAGATATGAGGGTTAGTTCACGCCAAAAATTAAAATTCACTCACTCGCAAATGTTTGTCTTTCTGTTGAACACAAAAGAAGATACTTTGAAACATGTTTGCTTGAAAAATACTGTGACAGGGTTCATACGGCCATGGAAAACCTGGAAAAGTCATGGAACTTTGACATGACAATTTCAAGGCCTGGAAAAGTTTTGGAAAAACAGTAAAACCCATGAAGTTTTATGGAAAATTCATGGAAATTTGTTTAACAAATATCTGTATACTTGAATATAGGTGCGTTGTCTTTTCTGTCTTTTTCTGTCATCGTCTCACGTTATTAGTTCATTATATAAATAATTTTTTTTACATAAATATATATATTTTTTTACATAAATATAATATAGGTGCGTTGTCCTTTTCTGTCCTCGTCTCACGTTATTAGTTCATCATATAAATATATTTTTTTACATAAATATATATTTAAACTACAGTAAGTAGTTGGCGGTTCCTTCCACTGTGGCGAATCAGGTGAATCAGGGGCTAAGCCTAAAGAAGGAAAGACTAACCGACTGAATGAATGATTGTTGCATGTTTTAAGATGTGCTGTATAGGCATGGGCTGGTATAAGATTCTGACGGTATGATATCCTTGGATAAAAATATGACGGTTTCATGGTATGACGGTATTTACTGCTCTAAAATATATTCTTTTTAAATGTCTGGCTAAAAAACAAAACCTTTTTTCCCCTTTGAACACAATATATTTTATTTTGAGAAACATTTTAAGTATTTGGAGCAGTAAACATGTCAGGCTGAATAATTTAAGTGAATCATTGACCTCTCCTGTCTTCATTAGTTTCAAAAACACTGACTTCTTTACTATTTACACCTAAAAAACTAAATAAAATGTAAATAAAATATCTTACACATGAAAACCTTGACTATTCCATACCGGGGTATACCTTGAAAACGTCCCAAACGTTATCGTCCCATGCCTAGTGCTGTAATAAATCTGTATGTGCGTTGTTTTTCTTGTTTACCATGTATACACAGACATTATATGAAACAGGTCATGGAAATTTACTTGAAAGTCTTGGAAAAGTCATGGAGTTTTAGTAGAAGATATGTGTATGAACCCTGAGTATAGGAAAAACAAATACTATAGAAGTCATTGGTTACAGGTTGTCAGCATTTTTGAAAGTATCTACTTCTGTGTTCAGCAGAAAAGTTGTTTAGAACAAGTAAAGGGTGAGTAAATGGTGACAGAATTTTCAGCTTTGGGTGGAGAATCGCTTCAACTATTGTTATATTAGTTATAATATTGAGTCCATGGGTGGCATTTAGTGACTCTTAATATTAATTTAGCATATTTTCACATTAATAATAATAATAATAATAATAATAATAATAATAATAATAACAATAAATAAACAATATTAAAACATGTAGATAGTTAATGCTTTCATTGTGTAGTAGAAGAAAGTAGTTATTATGACCCTAAAATCCATATATATTTCAATAAATAAAAACAAGAAAAAAATAAAAAATAAAAATAAAATCTGTTTATTTAATAGTTTTTTTGTTTTTCTTCCTTTTTATATTTGGTCAAAAAAAATCAGCATTTGTTTTATGTATATTTTGTTTCATATTTGTTAATAGTTATGTTGTCGTCTTTGTTTTATATTTGTTTGTAATTTTATTGCACAGTTGTTCTTACAGGAAAAAGTATTAAAAAACATAATTAGTACATAAATCTCATAATATTTTAATATTTTTAAAACCGGGCTTAAAGTTTGGCTTAATAAAAATCAAACATGCAACCACTGATTTGATTTTAATTTATTGACTAGAATGTATTGTAAGTAAGTAAGTAAGTAAATAAATAAATAAATAAATAAATAAATAAATAAATGAATGAATGAATGAATGAATGAATGAATGAATTAACTAATAAATAAATAAATTAATTAATTAATTTAATAAATTAAATATATATATAAAGAATACTATTTATCATTCATTCATTCATTCATTTTCTTGTCGGCTTAGTCCCTTTATTAATCCGGGGTCGCCACAGCGGAATCAACCGCCAACTTATCCAGCATATTTTTACACAGCGGATGCCCTTCCAGCCGCAACCCATCCCTGGGAAACATCCACACACACACATTCACACTCATACACTATACGGACAATTTAGCCTACCCAATTCACCTATGCCACATGTCTTTGGACTGTGGGGGAAACCGGAGCACCCGGAGGAAACCCACGCAACCACGGGGAGAACATGCAAACTCCACACAGAAATGCCAACTGACCCAGCCGGGGCTCGAACCAGCGACCTTCTTGCTGTGAGGCGAACGTGCTAACCACTAGGCCACCGTGGCGCCCCCTATTTATCATTATATTTAGAATTATTATGATTTATCATTTAAAAACACATGAGTGTGTGGGTGTTTCTCAATTCTGGGTTTTAGCTAGAAGGGCATCCGCTGTGTAAAACATATGCTACAATAGTTGGCGGTTCATTCCGCTGTGGCGACCCCTGAAATATAGACTAAGCTGAAGGAAAATGAATGAATGACTGACTAATATTTTTCTAGTCATTCCTCATGCCCTGTTGTGAAATTTAAATGTTCAATGTTTCTTGTGCTTTGGTTTGAGAGGAGTTTGGACTGTTTTCACCACAGCTGTTTACTCCCTGAAGGATGCAGTGTGTGTTTGTTTGATTGATCACTGTATCTTTTCATTGACTGATTGATGCATTGATCTTCTGCTGAGCTTTGCCGCTTGCAGGTCACAGAAGTTTGTTACTCATATTGTGGTGTTGGTCAGTTCAACAAAGAGCTCTCTGAGAAGAATCCTGATGCTCTGGGTCATTAAACACAGTTACGTCAAGTTTCCACACACATTTAGAATAATTTAGTCGCACAACATTAACCCGTACTGGAACAGCTTTGCATTCACACGTCACTGCCTGAAAAACAAAGAAGAAAAAACAATATATATCTGAAAGTATTGAATTGGGTGGGCTATCCGTAGTGTATGTGTGTGAATGAGTGTGTTTGGATGTTTCCCAGTGACGGGTTGCAGCTGGAAGGGCATCCGCTGCGTAAAACATACGCTGGATAAGTTGGCGGTTCATTCCGCTGTGGCGACGACTGATTAATAAAGGGACTGAGCTGAGAAGAAAATGAATGAATGAATAATATAATATATTTAAAAGCGGAAGAGATTTTAGCTTGAAAACATTTTGCGCTCAATGTCACACTTATTCGCACTGTTGCACTAAACAAAACAAGTTATTTTGGTCAGTTTTCATAAAACTGTTACAAATCTCAAGACATTTACAAAAACAGAAACCATTTGTCACAGATCAACAAATGCATCAGCAGAGGCCACAAAAATGTGTGAAAGCACAAAAAAGGGTAAAATTAAATGCAAAATGTTTTTGAGCGTCTCTTCCTCTTTTTGAGGAGTTTATTTATTTATTTATTATTTTATTTTATTTTATTTTATTTTATTTTATTTTATTTTATTTTATTTTATTTTTATTTAATTAATTTATTTATTTTATATAATTTTTTATCTTTATTATTATTATTATTTTTTTTCATTTTTTATTTATTTAATTTATTTTTGTCATTTAAATTAAATTAATTAATTAGTTAATTTTTATTTATTTGTTTATTTTATTTAAATTTTAATCAAATTTAATTTAATTTAAATTTATTTTATTTTAATTAAATTATTTATTTATTAAATTTATTTTATTTATTTAATTTTTTATTTTAATTGTATTTAATTGTATTTATTTTTTGTCATTTAAATTTAAATTAATTAAGTAATTAATTTATTTATTTTTATTTATTAATTTATTTTATATCTTCATTTTATTTTATTTTATTTTATTTTATTTTATTTTATTTTATTTTATTTTATTTTATTTTATTTTATTTTATTTTATTTTATTTTATTTTATTTTATT
>CAIGQQ010003895.1:2567285-2590235 GCA_903798035.1 Danio albolineatus
TAATTATCAGATAATTGCAGTGAAATCCTGTTTGGAGAAAGAAAACAGACGATGAAATACAAACAGTCATGGAATGGCCTCCACAGTGTCCAGACCTCAATATTATAAAAAACAGCAGAAAAATAATATGACACCCCAAACCTATTAAGAAGAACTCTGGAAAGTGCTAAAAGAAGCCTGATATTAGAAAGCACATTATTTCCGAAAATTTCAGTACAATTAAAACAAAACAGTTAGACTTTTGCTTGAAGAGGAAATGCTGTGTTGTTGTTTTCTTTTAGTTATTTCCTACGTTTTCTGTTATTATTTTACTTTTACATTATTTTATTTAATTATTTTATATTATTTTAGATTTTCTTGTTTTTAAGAAAGAGACTGATTGATTATATACAGTATTGTGTATAAGTCTTAGGCCAACAAAGCTGGTATAGTGCTTAGGACTTTTGCACAGTATATACTGAAAGTTGAATTTTTTTTTTTTTTTTTTTTAAGTCTCTCCTTTTGTTTGGTCGTTCCAGCATGAGGCGAAATCCCAAGCTTTAAGAAGTTTCCATTTTCAGCATGATAATTATCAGATAATTGCAGTGAAATCCTGTTTGGTGAAAGACAACAGCTGATTACACACAAACAGTCATGGAATGGCCTCCACGGTGTCAAGACCTGAATATTATAGAGACAGCAGAAGAAAGATATGGCACTCTAAACCTAAGGAAGAACTCTGGAAAGTGCTAAAAGAAGCCTGATATTAGACAGCACATTATTTCAGAAAATGTCAGGACAATTAAAACAAAACAGTTAGACTTTTGCTTGAAGAGGAAATGCTGTGCTGTTGTTGTTTTCTTTTAATTATTTCCTACATTTTCTGTTATTATTTAATTTTTACATTATTTTATTAAATTATTTTATATTATTTTATATTTTCTTGTTTTTAAGAAAGAGACTGATTGATTATATATTGTGTAAAAGTCTTTGGCCAACAAAGCTGGTATAGTGCTTAGGACTTTTGCACAGTACTGTATATTTATATATAGTGTACAGTATATACTGACAGTGATTATTTGTGGGGTTTTTTTTGAGTCTCTCCTTTTCTTTGGTCGTTCCAGCATGAGACGAAAGCCCAAGCTTTAGGAAGTTTCCATTTTCAGCATGATAATTATCAGATAATTCCAGTGTTTGGAGAAAGAAAACAACTGATGAAACACAGACAGTCATGGAATGGCCTCCACAGTGTCCAGACCCGAATATTATAGAGACAGCAAAAGAAAGATATGACACTCTAAACCTAAAGAAGAACTCTGGAAACAGTTAGACTTTAGCTTGAAGAGAAAATGTTGTTCTGTTATTGTTTTTTGTACATATTCCTTATATTTTCTGTTTGTTTTTAATAAAGAGACGGATTGGTTATATATTGTGCAAATGTCTTAGGCCAACGAAGCTATTGTAGTGCTTAGGACTTTTGCACAGTACTGTATGTTTATTTATAGAGTACATTATATACTGATTATTACGGATTATTCGAGTTTGTTTTTGAGCCTCTGCTTTTGTTTGGTCATTCCAGCATGAGCCGAAAGCCTGAGCTCTTCCTGAAGCTGGAGGATTTCTTCTGGAAGGATCATCTGTCGGCTGAAGCTCTGCCCTACGGTATTAAAGGCAGCGGTGTGTACAGCTTCTGTTGCTCTTATAATCCTCCATTAATACAATGCACAGTCATTACGCTTGTGTTTAATCTGCCTTGAGTACATGATCGCATTGTTACTGTGACCTCACGTGACCCCAAAACTTCTCCGTCAAGCCAATATAAAGGCATTTGTGTGTTGTTTACGCTTTTACTGCAGAAAAGCCTGAGGGATTGACTGCACACGAGTTGTAATGCAATCCTTTGATGCTGATGCATTCATAATAGAGCATTTTGTTTAGAAACGCTCTTGTTTTTGGATTTTAGAGCTGCTGCTATTGAAGGTCTTGGCTGTGGTTCCAAGTTTTACGATGCCACCGAACATTGAGAGGTAAAGTAGTGTCTAAAGTGTCTAAACTCAAGGGTGATACACTCGTTTTTAGTTTCTCCAGGTTGTCTGCGAGGTCTAAATATGTCTTAAATGTTAAAAACTAAATATTTAAAGACTTAAAAAAAAGTATTGATTTAGCACTGGTATCGTTTAAAAAGTATCGATTTACCACCGGTATCGTTTTAAATGTATCGATTTAGCAGCAGTATTGTTTTAAAAGTATCGATTTAGCACCCGTATTGTTTAAAAAGTATCGATTTAGCACTAGTATCGTTTTAAAAGTATTGATTTAGCACCGGTATCGTTTTAAAAGTATCGATTTAGCACTGGTATTGTTTTAAAAGTATCGATTTAGCACCGGTATTGTTTTAAAAGTATCGTTTTAGCACCGGTATCGTTTTAAAAGTATCGATTTACCACCGGTATTGTTTTAAAAGTAACGTTTTAGCACCGATATCCTTTTAAAAGTATCGATTTAGCACCAGTATCGTTTTAAAAGTATCGATTTACCACCGGTATCGTTTTAAAAGTATCGTTTTAGCACCGGTATTGCTTTAAACATATCGATTTACCACATCATAGGATTTCACTTCAATTAGCAGATAATTATCATGCTGAAAATGAAAACTTTCACAACTGAAGTCCTTTTAGAAGGAGTGACATAATGGATTAAAACCTATATGTATTTTTCAACATTTCAACAATTCAAGTACAACTAAAAACTAAATATTTAAAGACTTATATGTACTGAAATGTAGTGTTAATAAGTCTTAAATCATTTTAAACAGGTCTTAATCTTTCTTTGTCTATGTAAAGCTATTCTTTGCTCATTCACATTGCTCTTTTCAATTAATTATTGCTTTATTAACTTGTTTTATTATCAATCATCTGCTCAGAGTGAGCTCTTGAGATAAATAAAATCTAAAGACAAAACACATTTAATAGAAAATGCATTAGAAATCAAACAACTCAAGCCAGGCACTAATCTTCTACTCTGATGCCCTGTTGTGCATAGTACTGTATTCATGCAAAGAGTGTGATTTGTGTGTGTGTGTGTGCAGTTTGGACTGCAGGACGTGTGCAGTCATTGGAAACGGCTTTGCCTTAAAAAACAGCTCTCTGGGGGAGATCATTAACAAATACGACGTGGTGATCAGGTAAAAAAAAAAAAACCACTCCTCCACCTCTGTTTGACCTTTCAGCAGCTCTCCTTCTGCTTTTACTTACCATTTAGGAGTTTAAAACAATTATATTGCATTCTCTGTGTCTAATAAACCTCTGCATTTCTTGTTTTCTCTCTGTTTATAGCCTTCAGAATGAACTCTTAACCATGATAAGCGTTCATTGTTCTATTGTGTAGAACAAATGAAGGGCTTTTTGACTAAAAATCACAGCCTTTTGATTTCTTCAGCAAAAATATCCATTATATAGCATTCCATTTAATTAAAGTTTATTTGTATAGCGCTTTTCACAATAATTATTGCTCCAAAGCAGCTTTACATATAAAGGTTTGTGTTAATACGTTACAATCACACTGCAAAAAATGATTTTCTTAGACTTTTGTCTTGTTTCTAGTTTAAATAGCTAAAAATACTTAAATTAAAAAGCATTTTCTAGACAAGTAAACCATATTGTTATGTTTTAAGATATAATATCCCAAAATTAGGTGAGTTTTTCTTTAAAACAAGCTAAATAATCTGCCGATGGTGTAAGCAAATTAATCTTACGCCAAAACCAAAAGTACAATTGTTTTGCTTACCCCATTTACAGATTATTTAGAAAAACTCACTTAATTTTGGCATATTATTTCATAAAACAAGACAATATGGTTTACTTGTCTAGAAAATGCTTCTTGATTTAAGAATTTTTAGATATTTGGACTAGAACTGCAGAGCAAAATTACAAAAAATTAAGCTGTGACTATTTTTCAATAGTCCCAAGCCCCAACCCTAGAAAAATGTAAAAGTGTTCCCTGATTTTGATGACAGCCTTTCCACAGGTCAGCAGTAAGCTAATGTAATGTTAATTGCATAATGCAAATCTTGCGTTTATGCTAACAAACAAATGATCAAAAGAAATATATTAATGCAATTCATTTTAAATATATAAAATATGAACTGATGTTTGCTTTAAACCAATTATATTGTTCAATTAAAATGATTAAAGCCATTTTTGTCAAATAAATGATTTTACTAGAGTCATTCACCATAATTTTGTGGCTCAAAAGTATCGGTTCAGGCACCAGTATCGTTTTAAAAGTATCGATTTAGCACTGGTATCGTTTTAAAAGTATCGATTTAGCACCGGTATCGTTTCAAAAGTATCGATTTAGCACTGGTATCGTTTTACAAGTATCGATTTAGCACCTGTATCGTTTCAAAAGGATCGATTTAGCACTGGTATTGTTTTAAAAGTATCGATTTAGCACCTGTATCGTTTTAAAAGTATCGATTTAGCACTAGTATTGTTTTAAAAGTATCGATTTAGCACCGGTATCGTATTAAAAGTATCGATTTAGCACTGGTATCGTTTTAAAAGTATTGATTTAGCACCGGTATTGTTTTTAAAGTATCGATTTAACACCGGTATTGTTTTAAAAGTATCGTTTTAGCACCGGTATCGCTTTAAAAGTATCGATTTAGCTCCGGTATCGTTTTAAAAGTATCGATTTAGCACCGTATCGTTTTAAACGTATCAATTTAGCACCGGTATCGTTTTAAAAGTATCGATTTACCACCAGTATCGTTTAAAAAGTATTGATTTACCACCGGTATCGTTTTAAAAGTATCGATTTAGCACTGGTAGCGAAATAACCCCAAACGATACTCAACCCTACTAGTGGCCGGGCCTTTCCTCCTCTGATGACACGTACAAAGGGAGAATGTCAGTCAAAGTGTTTCTGCAGACTGTTTTAATCAAATCTGATTATAAAAAATATAGAATTAATTAATGTTTATTATAAGCTGGCTATATTCACACAATGTTGCCGCACAACTGTTTAAACCCCTTATAAAAGTGATTTTTGCATAATAGGTGCCCTTTAAAGCACTTGTAAAGTACTTGAGTATACTATATTTGCAACAGTATTGTGTTATTGTTGTTTATCATTGCAAATAAGGTCTAACAAACAACTTTTAAAATGCTTTTAGGATCATTTAGGAGTTTTGAAAAGCTACATTATACCCTCTGTTTCTAATAAATCTCTTGTTTTCCGTCTCTATTTCTCTGTTTAGTCTTGTGAACGATTAGTTTGGCTTGTGCTTTACATTCTTGTTTTTATTGTAAGTGTTCTGACTGGCATATAATAAGCTCACTTAACAATACCTCCTGCAATTAGTGCTCAGTTTGGCTGTTTATTTCTAAAGATTTACAGGCTTGGAGTGACCACTTTATTTCTGCGTGTGTTTTTCCGTGCTCTCGCCGTGTTCACAGAAGTTAATCGCGGCGGGGGAGTCGAGACGCTTGACATTTGGCGTTGAGTTACAAATCCTGATGCTTCAGACTCGCCATTAGCAGAACAGCAGCGTCTCGCTAATCTCATTTGTGAAAAAGAGGGAGTTTGTGCTTCAAGGATTCACTCCTGTGGAAAAAATAACAGGGGGTTGAGTTGATAAGAATGTGTTGAGACTGCGATGTTCAGAGCGCGGCGGTGATGGAGGGCGGAGATCATTGTTGGCGGCACGGTGGCTCAGTGGTTAGCACTGTCGCCTCACAGCAATATGGTCGCTAGTTCGAGTCCCGGCTGGGTCAGTTGGCATTTCTGTGTGGAGTTTGCATGTTCTCCCCGTTTTGGCGTGGGTTTCCTCTGTGTTCCCTCACAGTCCAAACACATGCACTGTAGGTGAATTGAATAAACTATGAGCGTACGAGTGTGTGTGTGTGAATGAGTGTGTATTGGTGTTTCGCAATACTGAGTTGGAGATGGAAGGGCATCCGTTGTGTAAAACATATGCTGTAATAGTTGGTGGTTCATTCCGCTGTGGTGACCCCTGATAAATAAGGGTGTAAGCAGAAGGAAGATGAATGAATGAATGCATATTGGGGGAATTTTTTTAGTGTTAATTATTTATATTATAATTATTCGTATTCATTTTTAAAATTAAATTTTACATTTTTAGTAATTTTTTAAAAATTAAATAGTAAAACATAACAAATATAAAAATGTTTAGCTTGAATATTTCTATATATTTATATTAATTATTTAAAAAACTGCAGGTCAACATGGTACAAAACACAATGAAAATAATCAAATATATTTAATAAAATAATAATATAATCACTTTGTGAAATATATTAATATTATAATTATTATTAATTATTAATACTATAATTATTATTAATAAACATTTTATAAATTTGACATATTTAGTCATATTTTTTATTAAGTAATAAAAAAACAAATATAAAAACATTTAGCTTGAATTTTTATATATATATTTATATTAATTATTTAAAAAAATGCAGGTCAACATGGTACAAAACACAATGAAAATAATTAAATATATTTAATAAAATAATAATATAATCACATTTTGTAAAAATATATTACTATTATAATTATTATTAATTATTAATATTATAATTATTTTTATTAAATATATTTTTAAAATTTGCATTTTTATGAATATTCTTTTATTAAATAATAAAAATAAAAAATATAAAAACATTTAGCTTTAATATTTATATATATTTATATTAATTATTTAAAAAACTGCAGGTCAACATGGTACAAAATGCAAAATAAAATAAAATAAAAATATAATAACATGTTTTAAATTGTATTAATATTATAATTATTATTAATTTTAAAATTATTTTATTACATTTTTAATAAAATTTGACACTTTTTAATAAATAACTAAAATAACAAATATAAAAACGTGTTAAAAACGTATCACAGTAAAAATTATGATATATATTTAATAAAATGAAAATATAATAATGTTGTAAAATATAATATTATACTTATTATTAATTATTAATATTATAATTATTTGTATTATTTATCATTTATAATTATTTATTTATAAATGTGATATATATATTACATATATATATACTAATTACAGCATGAAGGATGTAATTAAAACACACACACACACAGACAAACACACACACACTCATGCACAGACACACACACACATACACACACACTAACACACATGTTTGTTTTTGTGAAAAGTGGGTACATTACATAGGTTTCCATCAATTTTAAACTGTCCAAACCGTATATTGTATTGCCCTCACCTCACCTCACCCTACCCCTAAACCCAACCATCATTCTGTGTGATTTAGATGCTTTTTGAGAAATGAGGACGTCAGCAGTGCCCTCATATTTCCCCTCCTTTTTCTAATACCTGTGTCATACCTGTGTCATTATACAGATTTGTGTCCTGACATGTCACAAAAACACATACACATACATGCACTGTACTGTATCCGCACAGACTCACACACACATGCACATGCATACAACCATACACAGAGTGAAAGACACATAAACAAACACACCCACACACACATGCACTATGAGGAGGGGAATTGTGGCCTTCAAGTCTTCCTACTCAAAAGCTCTGAGATTGTAATTACAAGATGATCGTGTCTGTGAAAAATAGCAATGTTGGGCAGTTTGATATCTATGTGTGTTTGTGTGTAAACAATAGCAGTATTGGGCAGTTTGATGTGTGTTTCTCTCTCATATTAAACTTGCCAGGATCGGGGTGTTGTTTACACTGGCGCAGGGAAATCAAGAGGCTGTAATGAAGCCTGTAATTGTCTTCGTGTACTTTCTCGCCTTTTCTTGCTGACACCAGGAATAACAAGAAGTACACTGCGGCTCCACAAGCCCGTCACCTTATAAATTGCCTAAATGAGTGGTGTTTTCTGCCAAGCTTTAGCACTTTTCCTCATCAACAGGGCTCAAATCGTGCACAAACTACACTGTGAGGTCAATATGTATGAATTATGGCTCATATCAATTTGTTTCTGGTGTTAATATTTAATGTAAACATTCTGGAAATTGAGCTTTAAAACCAGCACCATTAAATCAGTCCCATAAAATACACTCATTCATTCATTTTCATTTGGCTTACTCCCTTATTTATCAGGGGTCGCCACAGTGGAATGAACCACCAGCAACCTACGTGTACAACCTACAAACCCCGCCCGCCGGTCTGCGGTAAAAATGTCAAGCCTTTACCAGTCCACGGTGATAAAAGGGTTGAGGACCACTGCTATAGAGCGACTGAACAATAAAGGAGGGAGATCGATTTTAGACCGTATTTTTCATTGTTTGGCAGTGAAAATACTTACAAATAAAGCAAAAACATGTGCACATTTATAACTCAGCACTGATTGAGTAAAAGATTCAGTGATCCATTCATAAAGACAGAGGGCTCTATTTTAATAATCCAGACGCAAAGTCTAAAGTGCATAGTGCAAAAGCATTAAACGTGTGTATGAATCCACTTTTGCTATTTTAAAGAGCCCATATTGTACATTAAAAAAGGTCATATTTTGGTTTTGGGGGTCTTCATCAACAGGCTGATATGCATGCAAGGTCAAAAAACACATTTATTGTCTTATCATCTGCATTTATTTTTACCTCATTATCCCAGCGACTCTCATATGAATCGTTCAGCGATTCATTTGTTCCCAAACAACTCCTTAGCGCGATGCTAAACTGTGCTGATTGGACCGATGAGTCGATGACCCAGTCTGTTGCGATTGGTCACGGCATAGTGAATACGTGAGCATACCTGCCAACACTCCCGTTTTTCCCAGGAGTTGCCCGTATTTCAGACCTATCTTCTCCCGGAAAACCACCCCCCTCAGCATTTTGGTACGGTCTGTAAAAACCCCCGGGTCGCCAACATTGGTCCGATCGCAGCGCCCGAAACACGCTTCACAGGAGTTAAGACAGCTCACTCCCGAACTCAACCTCCCCAATCTCCCAGCATATTACTCTATTGTTAACCATAACTAAAAAAACAGCGACAGACATTCAGTATTAATGCACACAGCAGCAAAAGCTGACCCATTACGACACATGACCGCCGCGCGGGAGTAGGAACAGCCCATGGTGGCCATAGCAACGACAAACAGCAGAGGAACACGAGCTCACAAACACATTTTAATCCGTAAACAAAGCGACACGCGTCGCGTTTTCAAAACACAATTAAATACATAATTTGCAAGCTGGAGAAAACAGCGAGGCAACAGTTTTAATTACACTTACGTTGAAATGGGGGACGAAGGAGAGGTTCGATAGAGGGTGCACGCCAGATTCACGGTAGCAGGCCAGATCAGCCGTCAGGCCACTGGGAAACGTCCTGGTGCTCCCCATGCTCCTTCCGTTATCGACGGCCGGCGAATCCCCCGTTGTAATAGTGTAGATTTTAGAAACACTCCTCAGAGGGAACACAGCACAAAGCTGGGATAATACCGAGGTTTATTTTTGCAAAAATGCCTCACGCACGGACTCTCACAGCTTTATCTTTAGGAAGGGAAAAGAGCACAACTTTTCCCTCACACTTCAGAGCACTGCGTCCACGACGTAACATGATTTAACCGGAATGCGATACAGTGCTTGTCATCTTCCACTTTCTCTTCCTCTCTGTAACAACGATTCATTTGAAGAACGATGAGTCGACTCTTTTATATATGAATCAATAGTTTTAAACACTGTGCACTTTCAGATTTAAGCCTCAGCTGGACATTTCACTTCACTTAGAGCTGTGGTACACACTACATGAAGATCATTTTCAAAAACCTATAATATGGGCTCTTTAAGGATGGAAAAATACGCCCTGGCGCATGGTCTAACAGGGTTGTGCTTATTCTAGGTGTGTTTTGAGCATAACATGTGTTAAACCAATCAGAGTCTCATCTCACATTCCCTTTAAGAGTCAGTTGTGTCGTGCAATGGTGCATTTGCTATTTACATGGCGACTCTGTAAGTGTAAAAACTGAACGCTTCACTACTGAGAAAACAGTTAAACAGAGCATCTGCAGCGCGAGGATAAAGAACGAGCCTCCTCCATTCAGCCTCTTTACTTTACTTTTACTCCTTTACTTTACTCCTTTACTTTGGTAGAGTGAGGAAACGGAGGAAACTCACTCCACTGAAGACATCCATTAGTCTACATATTTAATTTTGTTTGTTAAGTGCAAAGATTTGATCAAACTATTTCTAACTTCAGTTTTAATCTCCAGCAAAGGAATAAATGAACAATAATAACGAAGCGTGTGTTATATCCAAACACACGTCCTGTTCGTATGCCCCATATGGTGATGCAGACGTCTCCAAAACCCCACAGGTGGACAAATCTACACTTGTGTTTATTAATATAAATATAAATCTGCAGATAATTAATAATACTAATAATAATAACATTATTCTAATGCAGATCGTTATGAATGAACTAAAAAAGCCCCACAAGGTGATGAAGGCATGGAGGCAGTGCTGTTTATATTCATAATAATGATATAATGGGCGCCACGTTGGCCTAGTGGGTAGCACGTTCGCCTCACAGCAAGAAGGCCGCTGGTTCGATCCCCGGCTGGGTCAGTTGGCATTTCTGTGTGGAGTTTGCATGTTCTCCCCGTGGTTGCGTGGGTTTCCTCCGGGTGCTCCGGTTTCCCCCACAGTCCAAAGACATGCGGTACAGGTGAATTGGGTAAGCTAAATTGTCCGTAGTGTATGTGTGTGAATGAGAATGTATGGATGTGTTTCCCAGAGATGGGTTGTGGCTGGAATGGCATCCGCTGCGTAAAGCAAATGCTGGATAAGTTGGCGGTTCATTCCGCTGTGGTGACCCCGGATTAATAAAGGGACTAAGCCGAAAAGAAAATGAATGAATGAATGAATGAAATAATGATATAATGTTATAAAATAATCAATGGTGTCCAAAATGACATGTCCACTGAAATGTATTTACTACAGGGTGGGCCATTTATATGGATACACCTTAATAAATTACATAGACAATTGCCTTTAGATGACCCCAAAGATAAAAGTCCCAACGGGGTCAGATCGGGAGACCTTGGGGGCCATTCAACTGGCCCACGACGGCCAATCCACTTTTCAGGAAACTGTATTCAGGAAACCATTCCCATTTTATTAAGGTGTATCCATATAAATGGCCCACCCTGTATATAGTGTGAACTTAATCTAGACACACTATATTTGGCGTGCATTACGTGTACATTACACTTGAACAACTAAACCAATGCTTGGGTCTATTTAACTGATTATACTTAAATTACGTTACATCATTGATGCTGTTAAAGAAACCGTGTTAAATTGAGAAATAGTCACGTGAACCTTTCACCGGAAGGCTGAAAAACTCTAGCTGCATTAAACTTATGATCTTAATCAATATTTCCTCTCTGCTTTAGACTGAATGACGCCCCGGTAAGAGGCTTTGAGGAGGATGTGGGTAACAAGACCACTCTGCGTCTGTTTTATCCCGAATCCGCCTCCTACAATCCGGGTATCCATAATGACCCGGACACCCTGCTGGTCCTGGTTCCTTTCAAACAGCAGGATCTGCGCTGGCTCAAAGAGATCCTGTATGACGAGAAGAGGGTCAGTCTGCTTCTTTTTTCATTATATCTCCGTGCCAGGTTTCCCTCCGACTTCCCGGTAATCATGAGGCAATGTTTATTCAGGTTCAGAAGGGTTTCTGGAAGCCTCCTCCTCAGATTTGGCTTGGCCGGGCTAGTCAGATCCGCGTGCTGGACCCATATTTCCTTCGAATAACAGCACGAAAGTTTCTCCAAATTCCCGTGCAGCCGCGCAAGCAACAGGTGAGATCCTTACACACACATTCACACAGAGCCAGACTATGAAAACATATTTAAGAATCAGTTGTGAGCTGATTGTGTTTTGTGTAAAAACTTTGCATGATGCAAAACGTACACAGAAAGAGACTAGATTGTAAACCGACATTCAAATCACTGGCAACATCATCTTCTGTAAGATCTCTGCTGCTAATGTCTAATCTGATTCAATTCATTATGCACCACGTTATATATATATTAGGGATGTCAATTTATTTAAAAAAATTAACTAATTAATCACACTTTTGTGTATGATTAATCATGATTAATCACGAAAAGCCGTATTTATTACAGAAATAAAAACACAGGCATGTAAGTGCCATTTGAATTTTAAAACAATCAATGCCAATAACAAACTTAATTATTTCCATGTTGGATTCTAAGTGAACTACAAAAAAATCCAAAATACAGGCATTGCAGAAAAAAAAAAGTATTGAATACAAACAATTGTATTCATTGTAAAGTTGTTTTGCGAGTTGAGAACATTAATTACTAAGTAGAAACAATTTTGCTTAGTCCTCCTTAACATTTAGCCAGTTGCTAAGACAGTCCAGTCTGTTGACTTTATCGGGTGACAACACGCACACACACACACACACACACACACACAGACAGAGAGAGAGAGCGCAGTACAGCGCACTCCCTTCAAATCATCACCGCTCAGGACTATGGTTAAAATATGGCTGTATTTCTCAAGCAAGGATTCTGATACAGCAGCTGAAGCAGACGCTTTACTAAAGTTGCGTGTGGAAACACGTCAAACTTAATGAAACATTTGAGGGTGCTTGGAATCAGCTTAGAGAGGAATGGGCTGTCTGACAGCTTGCGACATCATCTGGCACTTTCACTGAGTACATTTACATGATCCATATTATCAATATTATCCTTTATCCATAATCCTTTGCTCATTAAACACACGCAGGGCCGGAGCGAGCTGAACTGGTGCTCTAGGCGAACGATGATCACGCCGCCCTCAACCCCAAAGTGAAAAAGAAAGTGACCGGTTCGCGGATGAACGTGAGGAGCGGGAGGGAGGGGGTAGGTGTCGCGGATTAAAGTGAGGACCGAGGGGTTCGCTCACTATTCTGCCGCCCTTGTCGGCCGCCTAGGTCGCCTCTGTGGACGCGCCGGCCCTGAACACACGTTGGTCACAACAGGAAATAAGAAAAACTGCCACTCCGTTAAATGCGTTTTTTTTTTTTAATGCGTTAAACATTTCAAATTAATCAGCCTGTGTTAACGCACTGATTTTGACAGCCCTAATAATTATATAATAATTAAAAAAGGTAAGTGTTTGCAAATAATTTATATGGGCTGAATTTTAAACAGACAAACAAAGAGGTTAACCATTAATCAATTAAATTTGTTTGCTTAAATTCAGCCCATATAAATTGTTTGCAACCACTTACAATCCAATGAATCACTTTTTACAGTGTACATTATGAAGGTATGAAAGTCATAAAGCTGAGCTAACATTCAACCCGTCAGAAAAAGAAATGTTTTGAACGGATTCAACACATTTTAGGGGCAAAACAGCAATCTAGATTTGTGCAACTCTTACAATGTAACTGCAGGAGACTCGAGCATTAAACAGGAAAATTATCAAAAATATATATTTTTTTATAAAATGCTAATGGTCGAATCTGATTCAATTCATTATGCTAAGCTAAGCTAAAATTCAACCCGCCAGAGTAGAAAATTGGCTGCATGGATTGAAAGCATTTAAGGGGCAAACACCAGCATACATTTGCACAATTCTAAGCACAGCGTCGGCCGCACACTCTTTGCAAAACATTACACACACACACACACACACACACACAGTGATTTGCAAAACACTAAACACACTTGTTTATGCTCTTGACACAGATATTTATCATAATGTCATTTCCTTGCAATTTCAAATCAAAGGCTTTCAGATGAACACACACATGAGCCAATCGGTTAAACATGACCAATATACAAACACACACACACATACACACAGACTGAGGGCTCAGAAGCTGTAATTGCAGGATTATTGTTTATTGAAAAAAGAAAAAATCTGTATTTATTGTACATTTATTATTAATTATTATCATTATACTTCATTATTTAACATTATACATTTCTTTACAGTCACCTTGTATCAGTGTAATGCATCCTTAATGAATAAAACATTTACAAACTTCCTTCATTCATTTTCCCTCGGCTTAGTCTCTATTTCAGAAGTTGCCACAGCGAAATGAACCACCAACTATTCCAGCATTTGTTTTACACAGCGGATACCCTTCCAGCTGCAACCCAGCACTGGGAAACACCCATACACACTCATTGACACACACACACTATGGCCAAATTAGTTAATCCAATTCACCTATGGCGCATGTGTTTGGACTGTGGAGGAAACCCACGCCAACACGGGGAGAACATGCAAACTCCACACAGAAATGCCAACTGGCCCAGCCAGGACTCGAACCAGCGACCTTTTTGCTGTGAGGCCACAGTGCTAACCACTGAGTCACCGTGCCGCCTTAATTTACCTAATAAAACACTTAATTTAACTAAAAATATTTAATTTACTTACAAAAATGCACTGATTCAATCATTTGAACTGTAATATTTGTGATTTTGTGTGAGATGTGTTACTGTGAGACGTCTGCATCTGCAGTGTTTCCATCCACAGTGAAAGAAAAGGTTATGATCGTGATTATGATTAGACGTGTGTGTTTATTTCGGGCTTATTTCCTGTTATAGACAGGAAACTGAAGTTCAGACAGTTTGCACTTCCTCCCCACCCAAACTCTCCTCTTTATATACAGATGAAGTCAGAATGATACACCCTACTTGTTATTCGCCTTTCAAATAATTCCCAAATGATGTTGAACAGATTCAGGAATTTCTCACAGTATTTCCTATAATATTTTTTTCTTCTGGAGAAAGTCTTATTTATTTTACTTCGGCTAGAATAAAAGCAGTTTTTAAATGTTTTAAACAATTTTAGGGGTTAGGGCCTCACAGCAAGAAGGTCGCTGGTTCGAGTCCCGGCTGGGTCAGTTGACATTTCTGTGTGAAGTTTGCATGTTCTTCCCATGTTGGTGTGGGTTTCCTCCAGGTGCTATAGGGGAATTGATGAACTAAATTGGCCATAGTATATGAGTTTGAGTGTGAATGAGTGTGTATGGGTGTTTTCCAGTACTAGGTTGTGGCTGAAAGGGCATCTGATTTGTAAAACATATGCTGGAATAGTTGGCAGTTCATTCCGCTGTGGCGACAACTGATAAATCAGAGACTAACCCAAAGGAAAATGAATGAATGAATGAATGAATAAATGAATGAATGAACAAATGAATGAATTAAAAAAATGAATGAATAAATGAATGAATGAATGAATGAATTAATTAATTAATGAACAAATGAATGAATGAATGAAAGAATAAATGAATAAATGAATGAATAAATAAACAAATGAATGAATAAATGAATAAATGAATAAATGAATGAATGAATAAATGAATGAATAAATGAATGAATGAATAAATAAATAATGTGTACTGTTTTCAGGCCTGTAAACAAGAATATATGCAGTTGAACTAGGCAAGTCAGGGTAATTATCAAGTCATTGTATATCTGTAATGTGAATGAGACGCTGACAAAGGAGTCCAAATGCTGGGTTTATTGAACAGAGACTGGTCAGGCAAGCAATTCAATTCAATTCACCTTTATTTGTACAGCGCTTTTACAATGTAGATTGTGCCAAAGCAGCTTCACATTGAAGGTTATAGTAAATTGAAACAGTGTGAGTCCATTTTTCAGTGTTGGAGTTCAGTTTAGCTCAGTTCAGTGTGGTTTAATATTCACTGCTGAGAGTCTAAACACTGAAGAGTAATCCATCGATGCGCAGCTCTACAGGTTCTGAACCATGCAAGCCAGTGGCGACAGCGGCAAGGAAAAACTTCACCAATTGGCGAAAGTGAAGAAGTAAAAAACCTGCCGTAGAAACCAGGCTCAGTTGGGCACGACCATTTCTCCTTTGGCCAGACGTCTTGTGTAGAGCTGCAGTCTAGGCGACGGAGGCTGGAGAACTCGAGGCTCGCCTGTTCTTTGAGGGTCTCAGGAATCAGTCTCATGCTTGCTACTCCGCCATGCACCAAACAGCTGCTCAGGATACAGCCTGGTCCAGGATTATGGAACCCTGGGATCGTCTCGTCACGGGTCTTGGATCACATCCGTGGCGCTGCATAGTCTCTGGGGGCCTCGGGGTGAGTATCCTGAGGCTTCAAGACCGTTGACAGCAACGGTCAACACAGGAACAAACAGATGCATACAGGCAATCCAGAGTCATGGTCAATATAGAGCATTTTGAGGGATGTAAACATAAAACAATGGTCCCAATGTATTTAGTGTTTTACGTTTTTAATTTCTAAAGCTTCAGAGAATCCAAAAAGAGCTGCATATTGATAAATAATGTTATGATAGCTGTTTTGACATTAAGTTATGATTGAATTGCCTCTTGTTACAGTTATCAAATAGTTTGATAACAAGCAGGAAATGTTCATGGGCCGATGACATGACTACATTGAAATGGTCCATACAGGCAGATGGTGAAAAGGCAGGCGGCAGACAGCGTAAATAAACAAACAAAACACAGAAAGGGTCAAACACGGAGGGCTAGGCAAAGAAACCGCATCGTAATGTTCACAGTAACAGTATAACAAGACTCAGTCCAGATGTGTGTGTGTACTGTATTTAAAGTCCTTGTAGTCTTTGACAATTTTCTGACCGTGTGTTTGCAATCAGCAACTGGTGTGTGTGTGTGGTGCATGACTGGAACTTGTAGTCCATATATACTGGTGGATGTGTAATCCTTATAGCGATCTGCTTGTTTACCAGCTGTCTAGAAGGATTTGATCGCTGCCCACATAGCAAAATTTCTCTGGCCCACACAATCAGCATTTGCTTGGCCCACATGCCGCAGGGAATTATGGTAAATGACTGGATCAAATCTGGCTTTCAAGATTTGAGACTGGATCAAGTCTCAGCCAAGTTAATAACTCATAACTGGGCCTGAACTGGGCCAGATGGGCTGTTGTGTCACGATTGCGATGAAGTTGATAAACCCATGAAGCATTGCGCTTTAGGCACACTATGGTTGTGCTTTTTCTCAAAGCGACCTGATTGGTAGAATTTTTTTTCTTTACTTAAAAATTATTTTAATGTATTTTAAATAGCCCATATGGTGGGTTGAGAACGGTAAAATTTCACTTTTCGAAGTCCCAAACAACAGGATGATATGTATGCAAGGTTAAAAAACACTTTCGATGTCTTATAATATCTATTTATTTTTAGCTTTTTCCCACCGACTCCCATATGAATCGTCTGAGCGAGTCTTTTTCCCCAAGCACCTCCTTTACGTCACGCTACCACGTCACATCCGTGTCAGCAGCCCAATGCCAGAACATATTGAAAAACTTCACTGCAGTTGTACAACAGCGTATTGCTAAATTCTTCATCATAACAACAAACATTCAGTAATAATTAATACTTCCTGGACTATTGTAAGCCAACAAATAGTTACATTCGGCAGTAAGCTAAATGGCTACCGCTACATGCTGCACAGAGCAAACACAATACAGACAACTACATCCATATTTACCTTGTTACAGTGAACAAGACTGGAAGAACATGCTGGTCCAAATAAACTGGGTATTGATCCATCCTTTAACAACAACCGTGCAACAAAGATTGATGTAGCTCTCTTCAGAGAAATGACGTGAACACAGCACCGTGTTGGGGATGTAATTCTCAGGTATTTTACCAAAAATAAACCTCAACCACTCCAGGTAGGGAAAAGAGGTTTCCAGGTAGGGAAACGAACACAGCTTTTCCCTCGCACTTCAGAGCATAGCGTCTACGGGACATGATTTAACCGGAATGCCGATAAGTTCAGTAAAGCTAGAAACAGATTTGCAGATTCGTGTTTTCCGGATCAATAACTCATGACCGAAACATTGTTCCTACACAAATAGCACCTCTTTTCAACCGTCGCTATGTATACAATCACCTACAACCTTATTTTCCTAAAAATTAGCTTTCCTACACGCTGGACGCATTATATTGGACTCTATAAGCAGGCGGCAAAGAGACCGATCCTTAGGGACCGTCTACAAAGAGCAAAACGCGAAAACCAACACTACAAAAGCTGTCAATAACTTCTCTCTAAATCTTCATACTGCCATCAAACAGTATAAAGATTTACTTAGATATTACTCAGATCACACGTCACTGCTGTCCCGCTGGTTATGCTACAACACTTACTTGATACAGTGCTTGTTGTCTTCCACTTTTTCTTCCTGTCTGTGGGCGGGGCTGAGGAGTTCAATTTTACCTGGGTCTGCGCACGCAACTAGTATGTTTCGCGTTGACGTCAAGCCGAAACGGCTAAAGACTCGTTCTAATAACGATTCATTTAAACAACAATGAGTCGACTCTTTTATAGATGAATCAATAGTTTTAAACACTTTGCACTTTCAGATTTAAGCCTCAGCTGGACATTTCACTTTACTTAGAGCTGTGTAACACACTGCATGGAAGGTCATTTTCAAAAATCCATAATATGGGCTCTTTAAATGTGGGTCAAGACTGGCCAAACTTATGTGGTCCACATATCAATTTTTAACATCTGGGCCAAATACTATATTTTACATCTGGCCCAAATCATGTGTGCTGCCTTAAATACGGTGCCACCTCTGCCAAACCCGGGCCATGTTTTGTCCACATGCTGTATGCCAGTGCCGGTTGAATGCCAGCTGTGCCAGCTTTACGCCAAATCTGGGCCAAAAGTCTTTGCTACTGTTATTGGGACAATAACAGTGGTTTGTTCTGAAGCCAATCGAAACAAATATTACTTAAGGGGCTAATAATATTGACCTTTAAATAGAAGGAAATATATATTTAAGCCAAAATAAAACAAATAAAAAGAAAAATGTTATAGGAAATACTGTGAAAATTTCATTAATCTGTTAGATATAACTTGAGAAATATTTTAAAAATAATAAATATTGCACATTAATCGTTTTGCCATCAACTGTATATAAAATCATGAAAATAAATGTAATTATTTTATTATTATTCATTCATTTTCCTTCGGCTTATTCTCAATGTCAGAGGCCAAATATTCCAGTTTATGTTTCACGCAGCGGATGCCCTTCCAGCCACAACCCAGTACTGGGAAAACCCATACACTCTCACATTCACACACACACTCATACACTACGGCTAATTTAGTTAATTCAATTGCCCTATAGCGCATGTGTTTGGACTGTAGGCGAAACCGGAGCACTCAGAGGTAACCCATACCAACATGGAAACATGCAAACTCCACACTGAAACTGGCCCTACTGGGTCTCGAACCAGCGACCTTCTTGCTCTGAGGCGACAGTGCTAACCACTGAGCCACCATGCCGCCCTTGATATTAATTACATAGAGTTTAACGTTTAATAATTCTTTTCGACTTAGTCCCTTTATTAATCTGGGGTCGCCACAGCGCAATGAACCGCCAACTTATCCAGCATTTGTTTTACACAGCGGAAGCCCTTCTAGCTGCAACCCATCTCTGGGAAACCTGAAAAACAGGCTCAATTTAGCCTTCCCAATTCACCTAAACCACGTCTTTGGACTTGTGGGGGAAACCGGAGCACCCGGAGGAAACCCACATGCAAACTCCACACAGAAATGCCAACTGACTCAGCCGAGGCTCAAACCAGAGACCTTCTTGCTTTGAGGCGAACGTGCTACTCACTACGCCACCGTGGCACCCACTCTTAACTCATTTAAACAAAACAAAAAAAATAGCTTGTGCATGTTGGCAAGAGTGTTACCTAATATTAACAGCCACATATGCGAAGATAATTTAAAAGGAGAAGAAGAAGTGTGAAGTCTGGTGTAATGATGGATGTGAAAATGGAGATGCGGAAACACTCATGACTGCAAACAAGAGACACGGACAAAACAAACAAACAAAAAAGCCCAGTTTCACGTCTCTGTTAATCATTTACAGAGAAAAAAGCTTTATTGTGGTGTTTTGAGTACAGTGTACAGTACAGTAGGTGTGTGTGTGCGTACTCTACATCTTTACTGTACAATGATGTGCAGTTTAAAACCTCATAAACAAGCACAGTTTCATGTTGTTGACGTATTTCCTGCTAAAGCATACAGTGCTCAGCATAACTGAGTACACCACAGTTTAAAAATGAGTGAATATATATATTTGGGTGCATTTAAACCAGTGATGTCCAAATTCGGTCCTGGAGGGCCGGTGTCCTGCATAGTTTAGTTCCAACCCCAATCAGACACACCTGGGCTAGCTAATCAATCTCTTTCTAGGCTTTCTAGAAACATCTTTGCAGGTGTGTTGAATCAAGTTGGAGCTAAAATCTGCAGGACACCGGCCCTCCAGGACCGAGTTTGGACATGCCTGATTTAAACTAAACAGATTTATTAAGCAGATGTATTTATTAACATAATAGTTTAGTCACCAAATATATTTAGAAATTAAAAGATATTCATTCATTTTCTTTTTGGCTTAGTCCCTTTATTAGTCGCCACAGCGGAATGAACCGCCAACTTATCCAGCATTTGTTTTATGCAGCGGATGCCCTTCCAGCCACAACCCATCTCTGGGAAACACATCCATACATTTTCATTCACATTTTCATTCACACACATTCACACACATACACCATGGACAATTTAGCTTACTCTATTCACCTGTACTGCATGTCTTTGGACTGTGGGGGAAACCGGAGCACCCGGAGGAAACCCACGCAACCACGGGGAGAACATGCAAACTCCACACAGAAATGCCAACTGACCCAGCCGGGGATCGAACCAGCGACCTTCTTGCTGTGAGGCGAACTTGCTACCCACTAGGCCACTGTGGCGCCATTAAAAGATATACTTAATATAAATAATGAAATATATAATCGCTGTGGCGACCCCAGATTAATAAAGGGACTAAGCCGAAAAGAAAATCACAACCCAGGCTCTTTCTGAGAACGTAGTCCTGAGTACGTTTCTGGAGGCCGCGGAATACGTCCCGGGAGGTACGTCTTTTTGTTTTCGTGAATCTACAAGAGGCCGATGTGTGCGCTTTTTGAGATCTCAAATTCAAAGTCTCTCTTGAGTGCCGTTCATGCCTGCTGTTCTCGCGTAAATCCACCAGAGGCCGCTGTGTACGCTTTTTGAGATCTAAAATGTCTCTCGAGTGTCGTTCACGCCTGCTGTTCTTGCGTAAATCCACCAGAGGCCGCTGGCTGACTGTTTGACTGACTGACTGACTGTTTATTTGACTGACTGACTGACTGACTGACTGACTGACTGACCGACCAATCGACTTACCCACCCTCCTACTTCCTTAAACCCAACCAATATTTTATCGACTGACCCACCCACACACTTCCCTAAACCCAACCAACAACTTTCGAAAAAGCAATCCAGAAAAAAGTAAAGCCCTTGTCTCATTTTTACCACGTTTTCAGATTTTACCACATTCTCACCCTGTTATTTACTGGTTTATTTTATTTTTTTGGATTCTGTGTTTGTCTTTCCTGCTTTCTGAAACCGCTCCTCACCGGACTCGAACCCAGTCGTCGTGGTCAACTCCTCTCTGCGTCTCAAATCCGCAGACGAGCATGGTGAGCCAGTGGCACAAACTGGTTAAAGCGCGAAAAGGAACGGCGTCATACCACCCCGTAGCGTTCGTTTAAAAAATTAAACACAGCCATACGTACCTCTGATTACAAAACGTGCGGCCTCCAGAAACGTTCGTTTTCACAATGAGCCTGTGTTGGGAAATGAATGAATACTAACTATGGTAACATTCTGTTGTTGTCTGTCCTTCAGAAAGCTGTCCATCCCACCACTGGTCTTCTGGCAGTGTTTGCGGCTCTGAATTACTGCGATGTTGTGCACGTGGCAGGATTCGGGTATCCAGCACACAGAAACCAGAATCAGCCCATCCACTATTATGGACAACAAACCATGAAGTCCATGAAGGTTGGTTTTCATCAGCTGCTGATCTGTGTGTATGTGTTTAAATCAAGGACAGGCCATTGGATTATTAGAAAGTAATGCACATGCGACTGCTCCTGTGTGTAGCACTAGTTTCTGATAAATCTCATTGAAATCCTTCTGTTGTGTTTTGATGTGGATTTTGAACTCTTGTAGCTGTGATAGAACTCACTAATGTGCTCAAAACCTGCCGGAACTACTTTAGAAGTGTGCAGTTGTTTTCAGATAAGCACACAGCTAATTAGCCAATCAGATTTAAGCATTCACTAGCAATGCTAGTGTTTCTTGTTTCTTATAAATCTCAATGAATACCTTCTGTTGTGTTTTGATGTGATTTTGGACTGTTGAAGCTGTGATAGATCTCAAATCATTCAGCGTAGTGATATGGAGCTGTAATGTGCTCAAAACCTGCCGGAACTACTTTAGAAGTGTGCAGTTGTTTTCAGATAAGCACACAGCTAATTAGCCAATCAGAATCAAGCATTCACTAGCAATGCAGTTTAATTGTTTATATTTTATGATTGACAATGAGCCATTGAGTTATTAGACAATAATGCCCACCTGAGGTGGTGATGCGGTCAACAGAGTGGTGTTACACCTTTGCTGTGCATTATTTTATAGTAATTCAACAGACTGGTGTGAATTATTCCACTTGTTCTAGTGTTTCCAAAGCTAAATCCACAGTTTAGATGTTGTATTTCAGACATGTGTCAGGTTTATGTCCTCAAACTGCTCCAGTGTGTAGCACTAGTTTCTTATAAATCTCACTGAATACCTTTTGTTATGTTTTGATGTGATTTTGGACTGTTGTAGTTGTGAAATAACTCATGCAATGTAGCAATATGGAGCTGTAATGTGCTCAAAACCTGCCGGAACTACTTTACAAGTGTTAAGTTGTATTCAGAAAAGCACACAGCTAATGTTCATTAGCCAATCAGAATCAAGCATTCACTAGCAATGCAGTTTAATTGTTTATATTTCATGATTGACAATGAGCCATTGCGTTATTAGACAATAATGCACACCTGAGGTGGTGATGCGGTCAACGGA
>CAIGQQ010003895.1:2590635-2604200 GCA_903798035.1 Danio albolineatus
ATATATATATATATATATATATATATATATTAATATATTTATATTTATTACACATAATTTTAAATAAATGTTAAATAATATTCAAATAATATCATTATTATTATCATTATACCCATTATCATTATACCCTGTCCTCCTCCTTCATCTTACCCCAGACGTGCTCAATAATGTTAATTTCTGGTGACTGGGCTGGCCAATCCTGGAGCAGCTTGACCTTCTAAATACATTGAAATAATATAAATTAAATGCATTTAAATAATATTTTATAATAAATAAATATAATAAATAATAACATGCATGAAATAAAAACTAAATAAAAAGTTCCATCATCAAAAGGGTACAGAGGTACAAAGACAGCAATGTAACATCAATTTTAAGTATTTTATTTTCAGTTTTAAACTGGGCCCTTGGTTAATGTTTTTAGTAAATCTTTTTAAAAAGTAAGCAGAGAAAAAATGTACATAAAATGTTTGACTAATAAACGAACAATACTAAAGTAAAGCATAAAAAAGAAGAAATAAATGCCTGACTTCTTCATACCTCTCATTTTTAATATCTACAAGTTCTCAGATAATCAAATATGCACTATTATCAAGACACAAGGGGATTTGCTATAGCACCTTAAACTCTCAATATTAGATTTACAGAATCTATAGAGCGCTTTTGAAATTAAATAAAGCACTTAAGGACTCACTATACAATAACAGATGCCAGCTAGAAAAGTTACAGTCAGTTACTTCAACGTGAACTGAATATATTTTAGACTTCGCTGCTCTAGATTGGATTTTCCTGTGAATGTTTACTGCAGTTCTTCATTCGGCCTGAAGAGGGCAACAGATCCCCGCGCTTTACATGATCATCAGATTTGTTTTCATTTTTTTTTACTCATATGATGTTGAGTCAGCTTTCATGTGCGGGAGTCTGCAGTCAGAGACTTTACAACCTGACAATCAGGGTGTTTTAATATGTGTCTTAGGCCTTAAACTGACTGAACTATTGCGTATTGTGATCTTAAATCATTTTAAACAGGTCCTAATTTTCCTTTGTCCTACAAATTTACTTAACTTTGGTTAAACACCAACACTCTAAAAAACACAGTGTTAAAAACTACCCAAATTGGGTTGTTTTTAACCCTATTGCTGGGTAAATATAGGACATAACACATCAGGGGTTAAATTACCCAAAGTAATTGGGTTATTATTTTTAACCCCAAAAATGGGTTGTTTTTTCTACCCATTCATTCATTCATTTATTCATTTTCTTTTCGGCTTAGTCCCTTTATTAATCCGGGGTCACCACAGCGGAATGAACCGCCAACTTATCCAGCATTTGTTTTACACAGCGGATACCCTTCCAGCCACAACCCATCTCTGGGAATTTTTCAACCCAATAATTGGTTATTTTTACTTAAATAACAGGTTAGTTTGACTTAATTAATAGGTTATATTTTTCAAATGTAATTTTTATCTTTCTTTTAAAATCATTAAACACATAAAAAACAAACAGGTGAATATTGTATTAGCTTTATTTATTTTTTGTTCCATTACATATTTCAGCACATTACACTTCGTAAATACACTTTACCTCAGAGATCATACAAAACTACATACAAATTATGAACTGCATTCGAAACAACTCGTTTCATATTTATGGGTTGCTCGTAAACATTTATAATAATAATAATATATATATGTGGCATCGCAGTCAGCACCTGCTGGGAGTTGATTTGACCCAAGGAGCTGGGTTGATGTGCCTGTGTGGTGCTAGGGTTGCATTGATTCAAGACTTAGAAATGATTACCCAGAAAATAACCCAAGTTTGGGTTACATAGCACAACCCAAAAACTACCCAAGACTGAAAACAACCCCCCAAAATTACCCAAATGCCTCAACCCAACATTTGGGTAGAAGAAATAACCCCGGATTTTTTAGTGTTTAACAATACATCTCAATTTAACTTTTACCAAACGTTTTATTTATTAACTCTATTTACCAAATATATTTTAATTATCTTCTTAACAATAACATTTGTTTAAGTTTTTCTTTATGTATTTATAGGTGACGATGTTGACTTTGACAGACTGTGGTGCATACATTTACTATAGTTTTTAAAACATGTACATTTTTTAAAGTTATGTTGTGTATACAAGTAGAGTTTGCTTGTTTTGACATATAATTTAAATATTTGGCTAAATAAAATAACTAAATTAGTATATGGCAAGGAAAAGACAAGTAAAAATCTTCTCTACTGGCATAACCGGGACATTAGAAAAAAAATCCTTAGTGTTTAGCCATATATATGTCTGAAATTTCTTGAAACGTCTTAAAATGTCTTAAATATGACTTGGAAATTTGCAGAAACCCTGCTAATACATCTTACATGATTGGTGTTTGGCCATAAACAATAAATGCACTTTATAAATGCACATTATATTACTAACATATATACACTACCTGACTAAAGTCTTGTCGCCTTTTAAGTTTTAGAAACCACAAATAATAAGTTGACTTCTAGTTGATCATTTGGTGTCAGCAGTGGTTTATATGAAAGGCGAAGGCCTCTAGATTACGCTTATTTCACCACAATAAAATATGATCATGTCTTGATTTTTAATGATGTAATGAGGACAGTGCGGTCTGACTCAGCTTAGACTAAAGTCTCGTCACTGAACCTTCAATAATGTCCAGTATAGAATATAAAGTCATGCTGCAGTGGAAACAGAATGAATATTGTGTGTGACTCCCATGAGCTTGGAGGACTGCATCCACACATCTCTGCAATGACTCCAATAACGCATTAATAAAGTCATCTGGAACGGCAGAGAAAGCGTTCCTGCAGGACTCCCAGAGTTCATCAAGTCTTTGTGTTCATCTTCAACGCCTCCTCCTTCATCTTACCCCAGACGTGCTCAATAATGTTCATGTCTGGTGACTGGGCTGGCCAATCCTGGAGCAGCTTGACCTTCTCTGCTTTCAGGAGCTTTGATGTGGAGGCTGAAGTATGAGAAGGAGCGCTATCCTGCTGGAGAATCTGCCCTCTCCTGTGGTTTGTAATGTAATGGGCAGCACAAATGTCTTGATACCTCAGGCTGTTGATGTTGCAGACACTCTGCAGATCTCTCGCACGCCCCCATACTGAATGTAACTCCAAACCATGATTGTTCCTTCACCAAACTTGACTGATTTCTGTGAGAATCTTAGTCCATGTGGGTTCCAGTAGGTCTTCTGCAGTATTGGTGATGATTGGGATGCAGCTCAACAGATGATTCATCAGAAAAATCGACCTTCTGCCACTTTTCCAAATGATCAACTAGAAGTGAAGTTATTATTTGTTGCTCTTACAACTGAGATCGACGACAGGACTTTTGTCAGGCAGTGTAGTAGTCAACATTTCAAGTGGATCAAATCCTTTTATCAGAGTTGTACTATTCAACAACATCTGTTTGTCTCTTTGGACAATTTTGTGAGACAACTGTTTCAAATGTTGACTATAGTAATGTAATGTGCATTTATATAGCGCATTTATTGTCTGCTAAACATGTAAATGTAGATAGAAATCATCCTACTGCAAGCAGCTGGCATGGTGTTGTGACATGGGCCTCACAAGGCCATTAAATTTGCTAGCATTTCCACTCAGTTCCCCCTAAAAATTGCCTCTAGGTTGGTTCCAAATGGGACATATCACCCTTTGCCTGAAGGCCACTACAGAGTGAAAACAATCACGGCCGCCGTATCGAAGTATCGCCCCAAAATGAAGTGCTCAAAACTGGAAACTTTAAAGGGCCCTTCAGGATGAAGGGTAACTGATGGACACCTCAGGCACCCATGATCCTTCGCGCAGGGAAGTTGTTTGGTGTCACAGATAGACAACTAAAGGTTTGGAGTTTGACTTTATCTATAAATGTATGTATTGTATTATTCAATAGACAATGTGAATGTGTTGTTACACTGGGTAACTGGGAAAATGAATGCTGGAGACAGACTATTATGGAACTTTCCGTGGCTATTTGCATTGGTTTACATTGTGAGCGTGTCCGAAACATGGTAAAACACAATAACTCGGCATGATGTAGATTTACAGTCTCTATAGTGTGCTGTTTTTCTAGAGGGCATTACTGTGTAATGTTTATATGAGTGGGAATAATGCCAAATTTACTGTCCCACCCATATACGCTGCATTAAACACAACTCACAGTAGCGATAATTGTTTTTTTAAATATAATTTGTAGCAAAGATGTTATAATTAGGGCTGTCCAAAAATTAATCGTGATTGATCACATCCAAAATAAAAGTTTGTTTTGACATAATATGTGTGTGTGTTATATATATTTATTATGTATATGTGATAAACACATTCATAGAAGCCAAAACTATATGTAAAAAAGTTACATCAAAGTAGTTACATTATATTGAAATGTAAAATTTGTATCATACAAATATATTTTTTATATATCTAAATATAAACCAACATTTTATCAAGTATATGCATGTGTGTATTTATAAATTCATAATAAAATATACACAGTACACACACAAATATTATGTTAAACTTTTATTTTGGATGTGATTAATCACGATTAATTTTTGGACAGCCCTAGTTATAATACAAAGTATAGCTTTATAAATATACATTTTTAAAGGCTTTAAGTTTCTGAAGACCGTTAAATGTGTCATCATCATCTTGCGAAAAGGGTCCACATAGAGACAATGTCTAATACTTCTGTTGGCAAAGTTTACAATACATAAAACCAAGTACAGTGATTATAAGCCATATCTATCATTTTGAAATGAAACTTTTACCTAAAATCTATGTATAATCTATCGAACAAGAAAGTGGTTACATATTAGCTAACATATGTAACCTTAATCATCTCGGTGTCTTTTTTTTACTCCTGGCTTTTGTAAATTGTTTCTAATTTTATATTGTCCAATAAATAAAATAATAAAGACGTCGCTCCACTTAAGGGCATAAACAGCTGCGATCTTCCGAAGGAAATTTGGTGTCTTCCCCTTTAAATTTCTCCTCCGGCATGTTTCAGCGCGTTCTTCAATCAACAAACCGTGACGGTGCAGAAATGGAGGACGAGGTGTGTGTTTATCGACGTATCGTTATGCTGTCTGCATCTCTGTGCTGTTCTTTTGTGAATACATATGAAGTTACACACAGTTTACAAACTGTCATAAGGGAGAAATAGTTTTTTCATCTGCTGTGAAGTGTCCTTCATCGAAAGTGTTAGGTCTCTTTGAATATTTTTTTTTTTTTAGATGCTAGTATCAGTATGCTGGTTTTTAGGATATCTATAAGCTAGTGTGCCCCAAAACAGTAACAAAATTCGCGTTTAGAGGAAATAAAACTGATGTAAACATGTAAAGCTTGCAGTTTGGGTCATCGATTTTCTTTCACGTCGCCTCATATTTCATTTTTCACTCTTCGGCTTTCACTCTCATTGGCTGAGCTGAAATGAAATAAAACGCTATTGGCTGTTTTTTTTAAAGGGGTGGGGCTTCTTTACCTGCACATATGATCCCTATTTCATATAAAAAAAAACATGTCGCAATTTTAATGGGGAAATAAAGTACATTCGACTATGGGGTGTCACGGTGGCGCAGTGGGTGGCACGATCGCCTCACAGCAAGAAGGTCGCTGTGAACATTAATAATGTTCTCCCCGTGTTGGTGAGGGTTTCCTCCGGGTGCTCCGGTTTCCCTCACATGTGGTGAATTGGGTAAGCTAAATTGTCTGTAGTGTATGTGTGTGAATGAGTGTGTTTGGATGTTTCCCAGTGATGGGTTACAGCTGGAAGGGCATCCGCAGCGTAAAACACATGCTGGATAAGTTGGTGGTTCATTCCGCTGCGGCTACCCCAGATTATTAAAGGGAATAAGCTGAAATGAATGAATGAAATCTGACTGTAGTCCATGTGGCTACACAGTCATGCACAGAAATGATGAAATACAGAAGGGTGAGCTGACAGAAATTAGTTTTTGGGGGTGTGCTTAGGAGATGGAAGTAAAAATATTGACGTAATATGTTCTTGCTTGGAGTTGCTTATTATATTAAGTCAATATTAGCACAAATATGGTTTTAATGAAGAGTTATTTTTATATCCAGTCAACATTCAGAATGGATAATTTGCATTTATAAGTCCACAAATTTAATCTTATATATTTTTAAACGTAGAATGAAGTTAGTGTAAAAAAAAATATATTCAGGTAACATTTTGAGAAGAGAAATTGAGTATACCTGAGTCCACACTGTGTTAGAATAAACGTTTACTGATTGGCAGTATAGTGTGAGGGACAGGTCTATCAAATGCCTGCAGGTTGCGTCATGGATAGAGAACAACATTTATTCTTTTTTTGTCATCAAGTACAGCGAAAAGCAGCCCATACAGCCACATATGCCATACATTTGAAGGAGTATAAATATTGCAGTTATGGCAATTGAGTTAATTACAGTGTTCAGATAAAGAGTAAAACAAACGAAAAATCAATTGATCACGTTAAAATGACAGGTAATGTTTATATATTTTTACAGTTTTATCCACACACTTGCATCACTGAGAGCAGAAAAGAGACAGGCTGCACTGGTCAGCAGTATCTTCATTAAATCATTCATTCATTTTCTTTTCGGCTTAGTCCCTTTATTAATCTGGGGTCGCCACAGCGGAATGAACCGAGGCTCAAACCAGCGACCTTCTTACTGTGAGGCGAACGTACTACTACTGACTACACCAATGTGGCGCCCTCTTCATTAAATCGTTTAATTAAAATAAATGAATCTGTCATGACGGTCTCTACAGGTGAAGGCATTATCTACACACTGTATGAATTCCCAATTAGAAAAATACTACAAACTATAAAATACTATTTATGAAAATAGCAGACAAATCCAATTGCCCATCGCAAGCTGGCTGAGTTCCAGACCAATTCAGCTCGCCTGTAGTCCTGTTTAGCAACTTGCTAGCAACCGTCTTTTTAAAGAAGCATGACCTACTAAAAATAAATAAATAAATAAATATAAAATCAAGAGTGTGGTGTAACTGATGTGTTTGAATGTTGTAGAATAAAACGTGAAAGTATCTTGAGTTTGTGGTGGCCACGAACCTTGTTTAAGTGAAGTTTATATATAAACAAATTTCGAGAGGATCACGTGATTATGATTGTTCTCAGCTGTTCCAGCGTCAGCTCATGATCGATTATCCAATCAGATGATTCCAACCTCTCTATAAATAACCAAATTTTCTTATCTCAACATCTTTGTCTTGAAGAACGCCCTCACCCACCCACCCCTACTTTCCCTCCTTTTAATATGGGCGACACGGCTGCCCAGTGGTTAGCTCTATTGCCTCAAAGCAAGAATGGTTTAAGTCTCTACTAAACCAGATGACTTTTCTGTGCGGAGGTAGGCCTGTCACAATAATCAATATATCGACTTATCGCACAATACATGGACATGACCTCAATATTTTTTGGTGATGCAATATATATCGCCCATACGTAAAAACCAATTCTTGCAACATTTTAGCTGATTGCACAACCTCTCTGTCTCTATTGGAGGTGTCAGTGTCAGTATGGTTAAAAAAAACACTATAGTATTTATCATTAATGACTAAAGTATATTTTGATGTTGGTGCCTGACAACTGAAAATAGATCTGGAGCAGATATCGCAGCCTCTGTTACTTTTTACCATGCAGTTTTTTTTTTTGTTAACATTATTATTATTATTTGTTTTGGATATGCGTTTTCACATTCTGATTCCAATGCCTGATCATTATGTAATATGGGGTAGTGACACTGACAAGAGAGCTGCAGATCCACATGCAAGTTTAATGGCGATGTCAGGTAAGCAGTGGTCAATACAGGGGCAAACACATGTATACAGGCAATCCATAAACGTGGTCAAGAACAGGCAAGAAGTCAGAAGGCTGGCGGCAGGCAGGGATAAACAGATAAGCAAGGCAAAGGTAAAAACACAGGAAAACAAGAACATGTTGTAATGTCATTAAAGTAAACAAGACTCAGCAACAGTGAGTGCTTCTGTGTGGTTTAAATAGTGTGTGTAATCACAATCCTCAGGTGGTGTGTGTGCAATCAGTGGTGACTTGCAGGAGTGTGTGTGTGTTGCATGAATAAAGATGTAGTCCATAAACAGGCGGATTTGTAGTTCTTGTGTGATAGTCGTGTTTACCAGCGATCTCTGGAAGTTAGATCGCTGGTGATCGTGACACATTAAATTATTAAAATGACTAAATTAAATATTCTTAAGAACAAAATATTATGTGTTCTTTTAAAGAGTGTTCTTGCGTTATGATGCTATAATATTGCCGTTCTGGCATTATATAATGAGTGGCCTAAAATGGTCTTAAAATGACAATAATATCGTTTATCGCGATATATTTTGGTGCAATATATCGTACAACAAAAAATAGATATCGTGACAGACCTACGCGGAGTTTTGCTTGATCTCCCCGTGCTCGTGTGGGTTTTCCCCGTGTTCTCCGGTTTCCTCCCACAGTCCAAATAACACGCACCCTAAGTAAATTGAACACACAAATTGATACCACAACCAAGCTCTTAGCGAGTACACCTCACCTCAGTTCCGTCACTAGCTGGAAATAAGCCGAGGGGGAGTTCATCGAGGTCTACCTGAGCTCAAACTCTCCTCTCGCCCTGCAAACGGGAGGGAGCCCCGGGCTCGAGGATCTCATAAGCTCTCTCCTGGGACAGCATGCCAAACAAGCTTTATTATCAATCATCAGCTAAGTGTGAACTCTTGAAGCGATTTTAATCAAAATCCTATTCAAAAAAAACATTGACTTTGGGACGAGGGAACCGTAACTGCTAAAATGCTAACTCGCTTCTGGGTTTTTGCATACAAATTGTTATCATAGTTCCTCCTCTGTTGGAGCCTAATGTGCCATTCAGTTAAATATGTAACGGATGCGCCACAAATGCAAAACAAGTCCAGCAGAAGTGAACCCCAATTGAGGTTAAATACAGTATATTTCCGTAATAAATGGGTGACTCTTTAATAAAAGCATAGTCCTTTTTTTTTTTGCAAGTTTGTAAAAGCTCAGGTTATTGAGTTGTCTGTATTTGTCATCAGCCAAACTTTTTGTTTCCAAGTCCTTCTCTGTATTCTCCATTACTCTATTTCTATGTCCGTGCAGAGCGAAAGTACATCTGCAATTTGTGTCTATAGGGTTGAGCGGCCGCGTGTGAAGTAGTTTTGGGGCAAACAGAGGAGCTGAAGTGCGTCAGCGGCTCTTCTTCAGCGAGTGGATGGAGAGTCTGAAGAGCCACGCTTTCATCAGCCCTGCAGAATCAGGATACATCGCTCTGTCATACCTGATTGGTCATCCTAGTGTGAGTTACGCAACACACACTCTTACATAATCGAAGAATATCTGTTTATATGACAACCCAAAACAAGGCCAGCGCAAGTTATTATCGGGACACCTTCTTCAAGATGTGGGTGTACGTGTGAGTGTGTTTGTGTGTGTGTACTTGTTTTTATATCCCGGTGAGGACTTACACCTGAATACACACAGACTTGAGCCACTGTGGGGACCAAAGTTGAGTTGGCTAAACATGCTTGTAAATCCAACAGAATGAAGTATTTTGAACATGTAATCGTGCAGATTGTTTGCTGTTGGGGTACAGAATATGGTTTGCATAATAGTACCATCACTGAGTCCCCACTGGGATATAGGAACACGTTTCTCTGAGACTTAAACCTGGATACACACAAACTCATGGGGACTTGTGTAACTATGGGGACCAAAATTGAGGCCTCCAAAGGTAAACATGCTTAAAGTCCCACAGAATTGAGTATTGTTAGGGCTTAATTTGTGCCGGAATATGCAGGATCCAGATCCGGCACCTCTGGAATCTGATCCGGCACCTCATTGTACTAATCTCTTCCTCAACCTTGCTGTTGGGGTACAGAATATATGGTTTGTATAATAGAAGCATCATTGTAGCTATAAGAGTCCCCACTGGGATATAGGGAGAAGTGTGTGTGTGTGTGTGTGTGTGTGTGTGTGTGCTGTTTACTTGTGGGGACTTGCACCTCAATACACACTTATTGGGACTTGTTTACCAATGGAGACCCTTCATTTTGGTCCCTAGAGGGACATGTTTGTAAATCATACAGAATGAAGTATTTTGAACATTGTTTGCGCGACGTCGTAAATTGTATGGCAAGTGTAAACACTTGAGTCAGATATGGGTCACGATTAAAAGAACGTGTAACGAACAGGCAAAAATATCAGATATAGGCAACAAATCGGGACTTGGCATTGGGTAAAGGGGGCCCAAGGGTCCCCAATGGGATATAGGAACAAGTCAGTTCGTGTGTGTACATGACTTTAACCTGAATGCAAGACTTGTCACTAGCTATGTTTCCATCCAGCTATTTTTATTTCATTTTGGATCTGCGCATAAAAAAAGGTTGATGGAAACGCCATGATGCGCATACATTTTGAAAATGCGCATAATAAATGTATGCGCATAACTGAGTAGGATAAACTTTTTATTCGATAAGAAAAGATGCGTATTAACTGCGATGGAAACACTTTTACCGCATAAATTCCAGCATGCGCATTAATAAAGGTCATGTGATTTTGTTCTAAGAGATCATGTGATGATAAAAGTGTGTGTGAATGGACAAACCAGCAGATTGAGCACATCGTAAAACATCTGACATGTTGTTTTGGTCATTCAAGCGCCTCACCGTTTCAGTATTAGTGTTATTATATTATTAATGACCTCCAGAATCAAGAGTGTCTGTGCTCCACGTCTGACACCTTCAAACACCACCGCGCGTTCACTGCGGGTCAGGATTGCCTCCTGAGGTGCGAGTCATTTATTAAATGAAGAAAAGATTCCCGCAGCTTCTCCGACTGCAGCAAATTACGTTTTTATTGTTGATATTTGGCGACAGTTAATCAGGAAGTGACCATTTTGTCAGCTTTGACTCGTTGGATGGAAACGCTGCTTTATTCGCACGTCTTTTATGCCATAACCCAGTTTTGCGCATAAAGTTCGTTCGCATTTTTGGATGGAAGCATAGCTACTGTGGGGATCAAAGTTGAGGTCTCCATGGGTAAACATGCTTACAAATCCAACAGAATGAAGTATTTTGAACATGTAATAATGCAGATTGTATGATGTTGGGGTACATAATATGGTTTGCATAACAGAACCATCATTGCGTCTATAAGAGTCCCCACTGGAGTATTGGAAACCGTTTCTTTGTGTGTGTGTGTGTACATGTTTTTATATCCTGGTGGGGATGAAAGAGCCCTCATCTATGAGTGTTTTCATCAGTAATGCTGTTAAGTGAAGGGTTTTGTCTTTGAATCTCAAATCAGTGTGAGAGGTGTTCACTTCTGCGTATGATATTCAGGTGTGAACGGCATGTTTGTGTGAAATTAAAATCAGCACGTGTCTGTTCCAGCTAATCAGAGTATCTGCCTTGCATGAAAAGCATATGCAAATGGAAAGTGGAGCAAGCAAAAGCGGTGGCTCTTAAATCATTTTTCTCCTGCGTTTCAATGCTGCTGCATCATCACGACGGCTCAGGAGTTTTGGCTCAGATGCACAAAGATCTGCTGCTTTTTGATTTCATATAAAGCAAAATGGTCTCTCTTTACGCACTGAACTGTTTTGGTGTGCCAAAAGATCTGTCGCTTTTTCTTTCCTGACAAGCGTTTGAGTTTGTGGAGCAGAGATAATGTTGTGTATCTGAGCGCTGCATTGTGCTCGCTGCACCCACACTCTCTAAAACACCGAGCCAAACCTGAACTGCTCTTTATTTTCCCCCCCAAGTGATGAACCTTCCCACACACTGTATGATCACTCAGGTAAGAACACACCAGTTTTAGTGAAGTGGTAGATATTGGGTTTCTCTTTTTGTTCACAATATACTATTATAAAAAGGAGACTGTTTGGGTGTCTAAAGATAGCGGGATCTGAGACATGAGTGTGAGAACTGGGTAACGTCTGATTTTAAGGTCAGGTTAGTTGATGATGCATTTGCATTTTGGACATTTTTTTTATATATTTTTTTTTATTATGCAGTTTTGTCATTAATTTACACTGCAATGGTGTATTGGTGGACTGGAAACTTTTGAAAATGATGTTTCTAAGATATATACTTCGTAAGTCATGCATAGTTTATTGGCATATTTACAGGCAGAGCCGGCTCTGTACATTTGGAGGCCCTAAGCAGAATAATTTTGGGTTATTGCCATTGCAAACCAACCCACAATAATTATATTGCTTTTAAAATACAATCAATGAAAGCGAAAAGTAAAGCCTGAATTATTCTACTTAATAACCGTCTGAATGACTTAGACATTGTAAAACAGCACTGTTTTATCAACTAGCAGCTTCCAGAATAAACAATTAAACACTCTTTAATAAAGGGAGCAGTGATTCCCACTTTGTGTCCTTCTGGAGCGTTTAAAACGTATTCGATTCATTTAGCAAACAGATTGAAGATTCTAGAAAAGATTGATTAATTTTTGTTTTCTTATAAATTATAGAAGCAAAAGCCTCCACTGAAACGTCACTGAACAATAATCGGCCAAAAGTGAACATGCATTACTGAGTAATAAAATATACATTCTGGACTCATTAAAAACTCAATCAACAACAACAAAACAATTAACATTAATGCAGAGATTGCTCCATAACTGATCAAATCAATAAGCAAATAATATAAATCTGAAAAATATGAATATTAAAAACATAAGAAACAGGGAAATACTGGGTTATACCCAAACACAAACTTTGATTATTTCCTTCAGTCTCCTTCCCTGTTCCTTTGAGATGCGGGGTCCAGAGCTTTTATTAAACTATGATTCATTCAATTAGGACATCACTTTTATTAACATGTCTCTGGAAAAATATCACCAGTGTGCAGAATATGTCAGAGAAAGACACTTTAGTTTTGCATTTCAGTAAAATGCGTTTTAGACAAAAACAAAGCGTGTCTGTAAAACCAGGACAAGATTAAACAGAACACGTATGAGAAATGAGATGCTGCGAGCTTCCTGTTGATCACATGACCTTCACACCAAAACAGTTTCAACTTTAATAAAATAGTGATTTTTTTTTTCTTTACAGTGAAAATGTATAAATATGTAAGTACTAAATCACTGTCAATGAAGATCATTTGTAAAATGCAAATCACTGAAAGGCGTAGAACTATCTCAGTTTGACTCAAAATATAAGCGAATGCGTTTGTCCATGATGTTTCGGAGGCGTTTGCTTACGAAGACAGAACAAGCAGAACTTTTTGTTATATTGAGATCACAAGAAAATTAAGTTGTGATAACAACATAACAATTTTTTGTTTTGTTAAGACCACAAGAAAACGAGTTATGTCCATATCTTGAGATAATTAAGTCGTAATCACGACATAACAAGAGAGAAAAAATATTTTAATGCATGGCCTCTTAGGACTTCCATAGTTATGCATTTCTTGTGCACTGAATATATTTAGAATGTGTGTGTGTGTGTGTGTGTGTGTGTGTGTGTGTGTGTGTGTGTGT
>CAIGQQ010003895.1:2622069-2641374 GCA_903798035.1 Danio albolineatus
CTTTGTATTATTATTATTTCTTTATTCTGAAAGCATCAGATCAACATGACTTAGATCAGACATATCTTAGACCAAATGTTCTCACAGGCACCAAAAAATACTGCTGATTTTAATATCGTGAGCCCACTAGTGAAAGAAGTTAAGAAGAAAAAAACTATTTTTTTTCTATTAATTTTCTGAAAAATTAAAATGCAGACATGTTTCTGTGAGGGTTTAGTTGATAAGTCTTGTTAGGTTGACAATATAATAATGATAATAATATATTGCTTGTTTTTATACGGCGCTACGGTGGTCACTAATTCAAGCCTCAGCTGGGTCAGTTGGCATTTCTGTGTGGAGTTTGCATGAGTTCGCGTGGGTTTCCTCTGGGTGCTCCGGTCTCCAGACCAAAGACATGTGGTATAGGTGAATTGAGTAAGCTAGATTGTCCATAGTGTATGTGTGTAAATGAGTGTGTATGGATGTTTCCTAGTGATGGGTTGCAACTGAAAGGGCACCCGCTGTGTAAAACCTATGCTGGATAAGTTGGCGGTTCATTCCGCTGCATGTGGTAACGCCAGTTTAATAAAGGGACTAAGCCAAAAAGAAGATGATGATGGTAATGTTTTGATACATATTGTTTAAAAAAATTACAATACTTGCTTTAATGCTTTAAAACCTTATTTTTAGATGATGATGATGGGATATAATATAAACACAGATTAAAATGGACACGCATTAAATCCAATACCCCTGTGTTGTTGTAGTTTTGGGTAAGTTACTTTCGAAAAGTAATTAGAATTTGCTTCATTAAAACTTATACTCAATTAGAGATTGGTTCAATTCTGCTCTATAAAAAAATCTCAATCAAATCATAATAAAACAGAAAATATAAATTTTATCATTTTATCTTGTGTAAAATTACAAATTTAACTATTTAAAAATGAATACTTTAGCTTTTTTTATTACAAACAGTAACTCTGGGGGGGAAAAGTTACATACGATATGTACCAAAACACTGTTATTGTTATTATTATTATTATTATTATTATTATTATTATTATTATTATTATTAATAATAATAATATTAATATTATTATTATTAATATTATTGTTATTTTTATTTTTATTATTATTTTAAGATTTCCTTTTTATAATAATTAATTTAAGTACTTTTTTTTAAAATTCATTGAACTAATTTTGTGGACCCAGAAACTATTATTTCAGCATAGCCTGATACAATAAAGGATTAAAAAGCGGAATTAGGCTGCATGTTTATTTTTACAGCGAGTTGCATGAAATTATGCATAGTTATAGTTGTAATTATTTTGTTTACATGTAACATGAACAAAGATAAATAAAAATAAAATGCTATCTCATTTTCTTGCTTAATTTATTGCACATTTGCAGTCACCTTGATCAATGCGACCTTCTTTAGTTTTAAGGCATTAAAATTAACTAAATAAATGACCTAAAATGAACACTAATCCTTTACTTTTTCAGAGAAAAAATAGTTTAATGACTAATACTAATTAATTAAGATGAATGAATTACACCCAATAACTGAAACATACATTTGATTGCAGTTCGCAGGTAAAATGAAGACAATGCAACTTTAAAATACAGTAATATACTGCATAACTGTCATACAATATAAATACTGTTCATATTATTGTTAAATGGTATCACTTTACAATAAGGTTGCATTAGTTACTATTAGTTAATGTATTTACTAACATGAATTAACAATGAACAATACATTTATTACAGTATTTGCTCACATTTGTTAATGGAAATATACAGTTGTTCATTAACTACTGTTAACAAAAATGAATTTGGATGTTATTAATGCATAAGTAAATATTGAATGATGATTAATAAATGCTGCACAAGTGTTGTTCATCATTATTCATGTTAGTGAATGCATAATGAAACCTTATTGTAAAGTGTGACCAGTTAAATACTGTGTAATTTACAAAAATCATTAACAGTGCTGGCTTGGTTTGGACCTTTAGCATCAGATCTTCTCGCTGATCTTCTCGTCTTTGCCAGCAGCTCGTCCTCTTTACAGCGAGAGATTATTGATTGACTATCGATGGCGTTTGTTCCTCCTCAGCTCCGCCATATGCTCCTGTTCCAAGATTGATGGAGCTGCAAGAGAAGCTGAAAACCATCTGAAGTTTCTGTTTAGTGCAGCCATTTTCCCACAGATGCTTTGCTCCTCGGCGCAGTGTGAAAAGCATATCTGAAGGAGCAAACTCGTGGAGGGAAACGCTAGACAATGCTGTGATGTTGAGATTTGTGACTGCCAAATATAAGAGCTTATCTCTTTCAGCACACCATTACCTCTTATAGATGTGCTTCTGTATTTTGGTGGATTAAGAAGTTAGTTCAGTCAGTTTGTGAGCTGTTTGATTAACACACGGCTGTGGGATACTTGATTCTGATTGGCTGATGAGCATTCTAAGGTGTTATTTCCAGATAAATGCACAGCTAAAGTAGTTCCGGCAGGTTTTAAGCGCATATCACTATGCTGAATGACTACGCTATAGGCATAGAGCTCAGGTGTGTTATGAATTGCATGTTTTAAATGACAGCGAGACGTGCTACCAGGGGCGCCGCTAAGGGGGGGAAAGTTAGGATGATTCTAAGGGCCCATGCAGTCTAGGGGGCCCACAGAGATCTGCTTTATAATTAATAACAGTACTATAATGTAATTATGAATGTATCTCTAAATTACAAGTAAAACAATTTATTATAAATAACTAAAACTACGGCTTATATCTGCCCCTCGTGTCTGTCACATCGGTCTCTGTCAAATTGCGCCCCCCCCTTTCACTGCATGGTTCAGTCCGTCAGTAGCGGGAAGAGAGATGCTTGAGTGCGATTGTCAGGTAAACAGCGCCTCCCGATGGTAAATGCGGTTATACTCATGCTGGTATTATTTAGTATTTTGGTCATTTATTTCATTTGCTGCATCCCAAATAACACACTATACATTAAATCAATAAGACACAAAATTATATTACAATGAGACCCATAAATAAGAAATGTTCTTTTGTTTAAACTGACCATTACTTATTTATAATACATATTTATAATAACAGATGGCAAATTTCCAGCACACTGCAAACCAAATAAACACAACATAAATAAACTTGAAACAGTCTGTTGATTAACCTGACAGTAATTTAAATTCCAAGTGCTAAACGCCTGGCCTTCTTGCTTGCAAAATCCTCAACCAAAGTGTATTGCACATTGTATGAGACGCTATTGCAGTACAGTTATTTAAATAGTGACACATTGGTGTTTTGTGTGTTTAGAAATGTAAAAAATTCAGTGAATATTTGATTGCTGTTCCTGTTTTTGTACTACATTTACATTTGAACAATAAATCATCTGCTAGCTACAGTCATGGCCGTTCTCTTACTAAATACTGATAAGTAGTGGAAAAAATCAATAACAAAATGCATAGGTCAGTATAACTACATTGCAGAGAAAGGATAGCTAGCTTGGTAGTAGGGGGCCCGTCCTCATATTTTTTCATGGGGCCCAAAATTGCTAGCGGCGCCCCTGCGTGCTACATTTAGTTTTTATTGTAAACTATACATTGCAGGGTTGCGTTCTGTCTCCCTTCCTATTCAACCTGTATGCTGCAATCATCATGAGGAAATTAGATCTTGAAGATTCAGAAATTGGAGTGAAAATCGGTGGTCGAAATATCAATAACCTTCGGTATGCGGACGACACAACTCTTCTTTCAGAAACGGAAGACGGTCTGTGGCATCGGATCAAAGAGAAAAGCGCAAAATTCGGCCTCTTCCTAAACATCAAGAAGACCAAGATTATGACAACGGCGGTTAATGGCAACATCAAGATAAAATCGACAACAAAGAGATCGAATACGTGCAGGATTTCGTCTTCCTTGGATCCCAGATCGACAGAGATGGATACTGCAGCCTTGAAATAAAGCGCTGAATAACCTTGGGTAGAAGTGCGATGCTGAACATGAACAAAATATGGAAAAGTAAAGACATCAACATGTCAACCAAATGCAGATTGGTTCGCGCCATCATATTCCCCATAGCCATGTATGGCTGTAAAAGTTGGACCTTAAGAAAAGCAGATAGAAGAAAAGTCGACTCTTTCGAGCTGCGGTGCTGGCGGCGGCTGCTTCGTATTCCATGGACAGCGAGAGTAACGAACAAGGATGTGCTGAAGTGTATCAGGTCTATGGATTTGCTGGGGTATCAACAATGTGCATATATTTTTGGCTTGGAAAAGCCTTCTGTTAAAGACAGCTGTCCTCATCCTTGCCACAGGCAAAAAACTCCTTTTAAAAGAATTGCACATTTATTGAAAACAAATCTATGAAGTATCGGTATCGGCGAGTACACAAATGAAAATACTCGGTTTGTAAAAAAGTGGTATCTGCATCCCTAGTAAGAACACTATTATAAGCAGAATAGTTCACACCAGTCTGTTGAATTATTAGAAAATAGTGCACACCTGAGGTGTAACACCACTCCGTTCGACCGCATCACCACCTCAGGTGTGCACTACATTTCTACAGTGAGTGTGGCATTGGGTTTTAATAATAATAATATATTAGTCAAAGCTGAAGTATAGACGAAGTACTGTACACACAAGTACTGTATTGTTCATTATTCAGTTCATACATTAACTAACAGTATGTAAAGGTGTACCTGTGAACCATAAGCACTTTCTTTCAATCAATATCCCGCATACAGCGATGTGTACATTTGAAATGGATATATGCCATTCATAAGACGTGCTTGTGTACACAGAGTTCACTGTTATTCTGACAACATGACTTAGCATTTTGATCATCGATGGTGTTTGTGAACAACAACACGAGGACCTTTCATTTCGATGACGCTGATAATGTTCACTGACATAAATATTTACTTCTGAGAGATCAACTACAGATGACTAGCCGAATGACTACTAAGGATTGACTTGCCTAACTAACCTAATTAAGCCTTTTAATGTCACTTTAAGCTGAATATTAGCATCTTGAAAAATACCTAGTCAAATATTATGCGCTGTCATCATGACAAAGACAAGAGAGATTAGTTATTAAAATTAATATATGTTGAAAAAGTCTTCTCTTGGGAAGAACTTGGGGAAAAATATAATGCATTCAAATTTAACAGGACGACTAATAATTTAAACTTCAACTATACTGTGCAAATATTAATGATGATTTAAGAAAACTGAAGAATGTCAAACTCAGGAAACTCCTCTTAAGGTTTCGTGTAGACAACACTGGCCCTCATTTCATTTAATACACCCTCATGTCCTTGATTCTTCTGTTGTGCCTCCTTCTCCATGCATCCTGATTGTTTCCTGGATTTTTCTTCAATCGTCAGAGTTTGTAACTCTTGTGTTGTCCTCCTGTTTATACGTGCTTTGTATCCGCTTGAAGGTTCACGAGATGCACGTATAAGCTGGTTTATCACTGCTTGGTCATTGAACAAGTCATTGTGACGATTGGTTATCAAAAAAACAAGGGAAAGATCCAAGTGCAGCAAAACGCATTTAATGTAAAACAATGAAGACGAAATGACAAGGGGATAGGCAGAGTACCAAAACCGACAAAAACGTGAAGTGCAAAAATTAAGCACAACAGTGAATCAAACAAAAAATACAAAACAGGATTCCAAAAATATAGTGATGATACTTAAAGTGAACAAACAAACCAGACCACAAATAGACAGGACAGAACCAACATAACATTGCAAATCCAAAGGCAAACTAATCACAACATAACAGGACTTATAAAAGACAGAACTAATTAGACAATGAAAAAACAGCTGGAAACAAGGGGCGATCACATGACTACAAAACAAAACCCAAAAACCCAAACTAAAGCTGGTGCCCTAGAGGACCACTAGAGAGCACTGCAGCAGGTGTGACAGTCATTGAATAACAGTGGTTTATATTGTATTGTTGGGGTGAATAATATTGACTGTAGCAGTTTTATTTTTTTAATTTACAGTCGAAGTCAGAATTATTAGCCCGTGTGTTAAATTAAAAAAATTCCCAAGTGTTTTTTTTCCCAAAACATTTCTGAAAATAATAGTTTTAAAAACTAGTTTCTAATAACTCATTTTGTCTTTGTCCTGATGACTGCAATATATTGAGCTAGATAATTTGCATCAGTGGTTCCCTACCTTTTTTTTGCCAGTGACCCTCTTTTCTCCGCTGAACAATATTGTTAGCACCCCTCCATATGTAATAATATTATCAATCATATAAGCTTGCAGTATATGACAAAAATGATGTTTTCAAACAAACATATGTTTATTACTATATCTACACTAGATGTTTATGCACAAATAATAGCCTATTGTAAAATATAAAAGCAAAACATCAGTGGGTCATTTGAATTGGGAACACCTTGCGGTATTGGGGACGAGTCGTCTACAAATGTCTTTTAATCTATTAATTCGGACGGCCTCATGTTTTCGTTAGCAAGAACTTTGGCGCAGATAATGCACTGTGGCTGGGTCAGGGACTATTTGCTTCAAGAAAAGGGAATAATACCATTTTACCTGCACTTCATGTTTCCAGTATTGCTAGCGTTGCGACCTGAAATATTTGGAGTTTCCTCACCTGGGTCCATGCTTGGGTCATTACTATAGCCGCCTTTCCACTGCACACGACATTTAGACACGACTGTCGGAATACGCCCCCTTGTGGCAGTCGCACAGTATTTTCAGTGTTGTCGAGCACCATGGTGGACACGCTGATTCTCGCAGTGTCCAAAATAAAGGATTCTCGCAGTGTCCCAAATAGGAGTGCAAGAGCAAGCGCCTTTATTCTCCGTGTGTTCATCATGGTTGAATGAATGAATGAATACTGAAGCTCATAGGCCGCTAAAATGTCTATAATAATATTTTTATTACTCATTTATGAATAGAAATGTTTTTTTTAATACAGACCTTTTCTGATTTCAAAAAATAATGAAAAAACCCTATTTCTCATCTCGCGCGCAGGGACCTGCCTGGACAACACTGGAATACATCACTTCCGGTCGGCCGGTCGCATACGGTCTAGTCGCAGGAGCTCAAATATTTCAACAGATCCGCGGCTCAAATTGGATCCGAATTTCCCGCATACAGAGATGATAGGAACTCCACGCAGCTCCCGGACTACTCTCCATTGGAAATGAATGACTTCCGGTCTGTCGCTTGTCGTTTGTCGTGTGCAGTGGAAAGGCGGCTTATTAGCTGCTGAAGGCGAAACAGTGGGACTGTTTTTTTTGGGGGGGGGGGACGAATTAGTACATTTTTTTGGTCAGTCAGGGGATGAGGTGAACTGAGGCAACATGATTGTTCTCCTAATTGTCGACTGCTAAAATATAAATGTAAAGTCGGTGCCTTGGCCTTGTGGTTCTGTGTGCCAACATATAGCACCAATGTGCTCTCAGTGAGTTGAGTTCGATTCCCGGAGTCCTTTGCCGATCTTCCCCTCTTCTCTGCTCCCAATGCTTTCAATGCTGTCTGAAATCTCTACTGTCCTATCATAATAAAAGTGAAATAAAAAAATAAAAAAAAATCTTTTTAAATGACGTGACCCCCCACAGAGCTCATTTAAAGGCTTAACTAGGTTAGAGTAATTAGGCAAGTCAGTATATCAGTGGTTTGTTCTGTAGACAATCGAAAAAAAAAAATATGGCTCATGAGGGCTAATAATATTGACCTTAAAATGGTTTTAAAAAATTGAAAACTGCTTTTATTCTAGCCGAAATAAAACAAATAAGACTTTCTCCAGTATCACCTGACAAATATTTTAAACTGAAGATTTCACAGCAGGACTGATAATTTTCCCCTTAACTGCATATATATATATATATATATATATATGATATATAACACAATTTGAGCAACATGACATTAGCAGCTGATAATGTAGGAAATCAGAGCAGACAGATGTACATAATCAATTGCATTAATTTATAAAAGCAGAAAGCAAAATATGAATGAAAAGCTGCTTTTATGATGTGCACGTGACTATGATAATCGAATCATTTTGAACATTTTAATTCCAGCTTGTAAACATGACATTTTGAGACATTACTTATAAAAATAAATAATATAAAGTATCTTATATTACTTACTGTATATAAGCTAACAATTGAGATAAATGAAAGTAATTTAAAAATTACACACACAAACTGAAATTCCAAATAAATGAACAACACGTCAGGTCAAATGACGAGATGAGATATAAACATATACCACATAAACATCAAGTAAAATAAAAAACTACAGCATATATAAGATATACTGTATAATATGATAATACACATAAACACATTAGATGTTATGAGTTACTTTAAAAATGTGGTGTGATCATTACATTTTTGTTTATAATAATAAAAATATTACATTTAAAAACTTTACAATTTGAATCAAAAAGACTGAAATAAAGATGTATATTCCTTAAATAATTAAATAAATAAATATTCCTAAAGATTAAAACAGAATTCTGCATTCATACTTGAGTCATTTATGAGTAGATGGATGATAGTCTTGGTGTTGGTGTTAATAGACTGTAGGAAGTGTTTTTTTTTTTTTTTTGTTCCCCCTGTCCTGTGACTGATGGCTTTTCTCCGCTCTTCAGGGACAGCACTGTCACTTTAAGGCTCATTGCGTAAATCATGTGAAGGAGATTTGTTTTTTCGAGTCCACAGCATTGAAACTGTCTGGAGGACTGCAGAAGAAACTTTCTCTCAGTGTTTAGTGTGGGAGAGTGTGATGAGGGATAAGCAATAAAAACAAGCAATACAAATATATCTGCGGAGGACTCATTATGTATTTTTCTGCCCAAATATGGCAATGAAACAGGAACTGGGAACAGCCCTCATTTCATTCACTTGTGTTTAGAAACAATGGGAAGAGAAAGAAAGACCACCATGTTATGATCAACTGCTAGGTATCCATGTATACAAACCCTTATTGATTGTATAAATAGGTACATCCTGACACCATTTGACAACATGTTTTTATGTAAATAAATATATCTTTGAGAAATAGTGGACACATGTACTGTATATGGCAGTCCTGACCTCTCTGAGGGAGATGCTGGACTGTATGTGCTTGTTAGGTTAGCCTCGTTTCTGGAGGACCTGCATCTTTTTTAAAAAAAATGATTTAAAAATGTAAACATGGCATCAAATTAATTATTAACATTTTAACTTGATTATGATTCGTTTAATGAATTATTATTATTATTATTATTATTATTATTATTGTTGTTATTATTATCATTATTATTATAATTATTATTATCATTATTATTATTACTATTATTATTATTATTATTATTCTTGTTGTTGTTATTATTATGATCATTATCATCATCATCATCATCATCATCATCATCATCATCATCATCATTATTATTATTATTATTATCATTATTATTATCATTATTATTAGTATTATTATTATTATCATCATCATTATTATTATTATTATTATTGTTATTATTATTATTGTTATTATTATTATTATTATTATTATTATTATTATTATTATTATTATCATTATTATCATTTTTATTATTATTGTTGTTGTTGTTATTACCATTATTATTATAATTATTACTACTATTATTGTTGTTATTATTATTATTATTATTATTATTATTATTATTATCATTATCATTATCATTATCATTATCATTATTATTATTATTATTATTATTATTGTTATTGTTGTTATTATTATTATTATCATTATTATTATCATTATTAATATTATTATTATTATTTATTATTATTATTATTATTATTATTATTATTATTATTATTGTTATTATTAAAGGGGAAAAATAATAATATAGTGTGTCTATATTAAACATTTTTTTTACCTTAAGTTTTACCCAATCTTTTCTTTACCACAATATATTTTGATTTAGATGCAATTAAATGCAATTAAATGTTATAGTCATAAATGCAGTTGTTATTGCATGTTAATAATGTTATAAATGCAATTAAATGTTATAGTTATAAGCAAAGTTAAATACTTAAATACTTCCGTCTAAAGTGTAATGTTTCTTAGTGTTGCATTGTGACTTCCAACCCTTTTATAGAAAGAGGAGCGTTCAGTATTTGGTCAGTTAACAACAGCTTGCTAACAGTAACCAGCCAGCTCAGTGAACTATATTACTTGTGCATTATTAATAGTATTAATAATAATAAACTTTATTGGACGTTAGTGTCTTAAATCACATAGCCGTGGCTGCATTAAACTAACACATTAGCATGCCCTCAAGAGTTGAAGTGATTTTTATATAGGATTTTAAGTCTCAGAATCTTTCTAGCAAGGTTAAAACTCGTTATTAAAAATGCAAGAGTGCATATCTGAACTTCACAGACTCAGATATTACATGAACTTATTTTATCTGTGAAACTGTAAGTCATCGGGTATTTGAATAATTGCATATTGTGCTTGTAGGTTTTATGAATGTTTTATGGTGCATGAAGACGGATGACGAGTAACCTGCCATAAGCAATCTTAATTAAACCCAGCGCTATTATATATTGATATGTGCTAATTGGTGTACACCAGCAGCTTTGTTATAGGAACTTCATGCACTTTTTATAGAAAAGCATGAGTGATCATTTAGGGAGATGTATAAGTGAGTTTAAGCTGTCTTGCATATAATTAATTTCCTTTCAAATTCGAATAAAGCATATGTGGGCAGAGAAAGCATTGGTCGGTAACATATGGCTGGAACAAAGTGTATTGTTCAAGGATATTAAAAGAGCTAAACCTCTCTGAGCATAGCAGAAAACTTCTGCAAGCATCTGCTACTGTTAAAAAATAATAATATAAACTAGTTTTGTCCCACTTTATTTTAGGCGGCCTTAAGTACTAGGTACCTATCAAAACATGAATACAATGTACCTGCTGTGATTATGTATTGTAGAACAATCGTGGTCTTCTTGAGGTGGGATGCGGGTATTGTTATGGACAGGTTTGGCTTCATTCAGGTTTGGCATTCAGGTTTGGCTTCGTCTCCTCTCCACCAATCAGCTGGTGTGTGGTGCAATATGGCTCCAGGTGGATGCTGCACACTGGTGGTGGATGAGGAGATCCTTTGTATAGCTAAAAAATGTAGTTGATACCGGATTAACTTACTAAACTTCATTAAGTTACAGTAACACAAACGCATTAGTTCTTGTGACTTATTATATGACATATTTTCATGTTTCATATTTTTCTGTGTTATTTTCCCGCATTTATTTATGCTTTTGAAATGCTTTCTTCCAACAACTTTTAACCTTAAACAGTTGGAAAATGTGACTTATGAACATTTTTAATAGTGTACAGTGCTATATTGTTGTATATTACACTATTTAAACCTTATAATAAACCTCCGGTACATTTTATGTTATTTTACACACTTATCTCTCTAGATCAAGGGTGCCCAAACTTTTTCTTTTCGAGCGCCAAAAAGAAAAAAAAAACTTGATTGAGGGCTGTGGGCCGAAGTTGAATGTACCAAACCGTACCATAAATTTGCCATGTGTAATTTCCTAATTTTTTAGCTAACATTCAGTTACGGAATTGTATCCATAAGCAGTTTTCTAGTTTTCCCATTGTGCCAAATAAAAGTTTACTTGATGATATACTCGACCTTCATACCTCTTCAAAAGGGGTTATTTCCAAAATCTTTACTATTATTAACTCAAAACAGTCCCCTTCAGCACATGTACTAAGGGCTTTTTGGAAGGAGGAACTGAATTTAAGGATTGAAGAAAATATTTGGGATCTTATTCTTGCACAAATACATTCATCATCAATAAACGCTAAGCATACTCTCATTCAATTCAAGGTCGTGCACAGAATACACTGGTCTAGAACTAAACTAAATAAAATTTTCCCTGATCTTGACCCAACTTGCCTTCACTGTACAGCCGAACCAGCCACACTAGTACATACATCCTGGTCTTGTTTGAAACTTTCTGGTCTTGTTCTGGTCTTGTTTTGAAAAGGTGTTTTTCTTCTGTTTTTTCATTGTCAATAGAGCCAAACCCCTTTACAGCACTGTTTGGAATATGTTGAATTAAATTCATTACAGGCCGATAGTCTAGCCTTTGCAACTTTACTGGCTAGACGACTTATTTTAATGAACTGGAAGTCATCAGCTCATCCTTCTTATCGGCAATGGGTTTTTGATTTCCTACATGCTCTTAGAATGGAAAAGATTCAGTTCGCAATAAAACAAAAGCCTGAACAGTTCCAGAAAGTCTGGAGCCCTTTTCTAAAGTTCTTTAAGGAGACACCTATATTTCAATTGCCTTTTTATTTGCTCTTTTTAAAATTTTTTATTTGTATTATTTATTTATTTATCTAATTATTTATTCTTTTTTTATTATTCTTATTTTTATGTTATGTGTATATTTTTCTGTAAATATGTGGTATTTTACCTTTTATATATACTTAAATTTAAATATTTATTTAGTGTATAATTATGTTTTCCTGATAATTCTTGTTTGGTGAATTGTGTCAGTGTTATGTTTCAATATTATGTATATGTAATCGTCTGACCTAAGATAAACCTAATAAAAAATAAAATATAAATAAATAAAAACCTAGAAAATGTTAATTTAAAACATATTAATTAATGATGCGGTATCATTTTTTATGTATTTTAATCAACTAAAAACAAAATCCCATTTATAACATAATGGAGATCGATGCTGAATACACTAGTCGAGCTGCTCCTGCCTTTGCCTTGATTTGCTTGCTGATGTCTTGCGCATTGTCCTCTATCTGTCAAGTGGCAGTATTTACATTTTTAAAGTCTGATTCATTTGCAACATTTAATTTCATTTGGCTTTTTTGTAGCTCCTTAATTAAACAAAGAAACAGCAGTTTACGTTAAATTGGAAATGACGATCTCTGTCAAAGGCATTCTCCCCAACCAACTCCCTATCATTCTCCCTCTCTTTTCAGATAGGATGGCAGGCCAAACCATAGGTTACCAGGGGCCAACTTTGGGCACCTCTGCTCTAGATATTATTTCTTATGTTATTTCAAACGACTAAAATGTCAATAAAGGTCACTTTGTTGAACTGTAGAGTTGAATTTACAACATCAAAAGTCAACATAGCATAGATCAACATCCCATAATGCAATTTATATCCATTAAAAAAGTGAAAACACTTAATAATAACTGTTAATTAGGATATTGTTTACAGTGTTCTTTAACTTTATTTTATTTATATTACTTTATATTATTATTTATATTACTTCTTCACCCTTATTACAAAGAAAAAAGGACACAGTATTCACTTATAAGTCTCTTTATTTATGTAAATAGCCTGCATATAATATTATTGTGTGAAAATGACTTGTCATAGGTGAGAGTTTGTCCTAAAATGCAAATAAACGTTTTAAAACACCGCACCAGTGTTTCTGCTGTAAATCTCTCCTCTCACCGTATCCCAGAACTGTACAGTTAGGTTTTTTTGTAGAAAGCTTTTGTGTTTTTATAGTCTGCATGCCTTAGAAAATACCCTGTTTAGAAAGTGTACAGAACTCGCCTTAGGCTTCATGCTTTGAAACACAGTTCTTCGGGCCGCTTGGAAAATGGGACTCACAGTCTTGGACTCAAAAACCTGCACACACAAATCCAATGCGATCGGAGACAAAATAATACGAGTCCGGGAGTGTGGACGGGACAAGATTGAACGCAGCAGGTCAACAAAACCTTCACAGAGACAGTGCAATATTTTCAGGACTGCAGGTTTACGTATACGCTCTCTCTCTCTGTGTGTGTGTGTGTGTGTGTGTTTACCATCACTGCAGTAGTTGTGCTTTTTGTCTGGTGCATCAGCAAAACATTTTCCATCCTTTTCATAGTCAAGCCGTAACACATGCAGTAATGTACTTCAGTATGAGGCCCGTCCACACCAAAAACACAACTATTGAGCTAATTATGCATGCAGTTTGTCAATATATTTGAGCAAATCACTCTGAGAAATGATATTTCCTAAACTATGGATGATGAAAACATTCACAGCATGTTAGGGGTGTTTTTTATGCTTAACAAAAGAACAAAAATAGATCCAAAGACATTGACTGTGTGATCAATGCAGCTAAAGAAAGATAAATAAAGAAATGGTAGTCTATTAGTTAATGCATTTGCTAACATGAACACTCATTCATTCATTCATTTTCTACTGCTTTTCCGGGGTCTTGTCGCGGGGGCAGCAGTCTTAGGAGAGAACCCCAGACTTCCCTCTCCCTGGACACTTCCTCCAGCTCCTCTGGGGGATCCCGAGGCGTTCCCAGGCCAGCCGAGAGACATAGTCTCTCCAGCGTGTCCTGGGTCTTCCCCGAGGCCTCCTCCCGGTGGGACATGCCTGGAACACCTCCCTAGGTAGGTGTCCAGGAGGCATCTGAAACAGATGCCCGAGCCACCTCAGCTGACTTCTCTCGATGTGGAGGAGCAGCGACTCTACTCTGAGCTCCTTCCGGGTGACAGAGCTCCTCACCCTCTCCATAAGAGTGTGCCCTGCCACCCTGCAAAGGAAACTCATTTCGGCCGCTTGTGTCCGAGATCTTGTTCTTTCGGTCATCACCCAAAACTCATGACCATAGGTGAGAGTAGGAACGTAAATTGACTGGTAAATCGAAAGCTTTGCCTTTCAGCTCAGCTCCTTCTTTACCACAATGGACCGATACATCGACCGCATTACTGCTGCCGCAGCACCAATCCACCTGTCAATCTCACGCTCCATCCTTCCCTCACTCGTAAACAAAACCCCAAGATACTTGAACTCCTCCACCTGGGGTAAGGACTTTCCTCCAACCTAGAGGTGGCAGACCACCTTTTTCCGGTGGAGCACCATGGCCATAGAGGTGCTGAATCTCATCCCAGCCGCGTCACACTCGGCAGCAAACCGCCCCAGTGCATGCTGAAGGTCCATGTTCGATGAAGCCAACAGAACAACAATGTCTGCGAATAGCAGAGATGAAATCCTGTGGTCCCCGAACCGGACCCCCGCATTGAAATTCTGTTCATAAAAATTATGAACAGAATTGGTGACAAGGGGCAGCCCTGCCGGAGTCCAACATGCACTGGAAACAAGTTTGACTTATTGCCGGCAATGCAAACCAGACTCCTACTTTGTTCATACAGGGACAAGATGGCCCTTAACCTAGGATACAGGAGGAACAATGCGGTTTTCTTCCAGGCTATGGTACACTGGACCAGCTCTCGGTCGAATGCCTTCTCCAAGTCCACAAAACACATGTGGACTGGTTGGGCATAACCCTCGAGCACCCTGGTGAGGGTATAGAGCTGGTCCAGTGTACCACGGCCTGGACGAAAACCGCATTGTTCCTCCTGGATCCTAGGTTCAACCATCGGCCGGATCCTGCTCTCCAGTACCCTAGGGCGTCACGGTGACGTAGTGAGTAGCACGTTCGCCTCACAGCAAGAAGGTCGCTGGTTCGAGCCCCGGCTGGGTCAGTTGGCATTTCTGTGTGGAGTTTGCATGTTCTCCTGTGTTGGTGTGGGTTTCCTCCGGGTGCTCCGGTTTCCCCCACAGTCCAAAGACATGTGGTATAGGTGAATTGGGTAGGCTAAATTGTCCATAGTGTATGAGTGTGAATGGATGTTTCCCAGAGATGGGTTGTGGCTGGAAGAGCATCCGCTGCGTAAAACCAATGCTGGATAAGTTGGCGGTTCATTCTGCTGTGGCGACCCCGTAGGCCTGTCATGATAACTATTTTTTGTTGGATGATATATTGCAACAAAATATATCGCGATAAACGATATTATTGTCATTTTAAGACCATTTTAGGCCACTCATTATATAATGCCAGAAGGGCAAAATAATAGCATCATAACGTAAGTACACTCTTCAAAAGAACACATCATATTTTGTTCTTTAGAATATTTAATTTAGTCATTTCAATAATTTTAGGATGAGGCATTGGAATCAGCATGTGAAAACACTGACAAACAAATAATAATAAATGTAAAAAATAAAAAGACAAATAAAGCAAGTCTGCAATATCTACTACTGTATTTTCAGTTGTCAGGCACCCACTTGGGAATATACATTAGTTATTTATGGTAAATACTATAGTGTTTTTTTAACCATACTGACACTGGGCGATATATATTGCATCATCAAAAATTATTGAGCTCATGTCCATGTATTGTGCGATAAGTCGATATATTGATTATTGTGACAGGCCTACGACCCCGGATTAATAAAGGGACTAAGCCGACAAGAAAATGAATTAATTAATTAACTTAAATAATTTGTTGCTATCAGTTTCCTCAAACGATTAGAGTTATCTGAAATTTGGTTTTATGGTGTACTATGGATGTCAATAGCTGCTTTCCCCCCAACATTCTTCAGAATATCTTGTTGATCATCTTATAAATGTTTAGAACCACTCGGTGGTGAGCAAATGATCAATATTTTGGGGGGTGAACTGTCCCTTTAAGACTGAAATTGCTTACCGTAGTCACTTTGTGCCTATTAAAAAGTGTACTTCATACAGTTAGAGTGTTTAGCAATTCAGATCCACTCATTATCATGTGACCTATAAAATCTGCTGAGTCACTGCTGAGTTATTTGAGTTGCTCTCATTTCAGATGTCGTATCTTCCAACAGATGACACTGATGAGCAGAAGTGTCTGCTATTACAGATTGTTTCAGACCTACTGAGTGTGTAAGTGTTTTTATTTGATCTAAATCACCCCAGTGTGTCTCTCTATGAAGGATGTAGACTGTCAGAGACACATGCAGACGCTTGCACTGGTGGCACGCTGCCATCCTTTCCAACAATACGATCCATTCCTAGAAAGCAAAGCGGTTGCAATGTTTAAATATGCAAAACTGACAGTCATAGCAGTGGGTGTTTACTTGAGCGTCTACAATCCACCACACCCATTTAGTCAGTGTGTTTCGATGAGGGTGGTCAAAACAGGACAGAGCATTACTTTGAGGTTAAAATATTTTTAAATATTTACAGCTGAAGGCAAGATTTTAGACCTCCTGTTAAATTTGTATTGTTTTTCAAATATTTCCCAAGTGCTGTTTGACAGAGCAGGGAGTATCAGGATCTTTTCTCTTTAGTTTGGCAGGAATAAAACAAGCCGCTGCACTGCCGTATTAGTATTTCATACTGATCTATTGAATAGATATTTAATTGCTGACGGACTGTTGAATCATTCATTAGTTTTCCTCCGGCTTAGTCTCTATTTCAGAGGACGCCACAGCAGAATGACCCGCCAATTACTTTAGCATATAATATACACAGCAGATGCCCTTCCAGCCGCAACCCAGTACTGGGAAACACCCAAACACTCTTATTTACACTCATATTCTATGGGCAGTTTGGTTCATTCAATTCACCTATAGTGCATGTGTTTGGACTGTGGGGGACCTGGAGGAAACCCACGCCAACACTGGGAGAACATGCAAACTCCACACAGAAACACCAACTGGCCCAGCTGGGACTCAAACCAGCGATCTTCTTGCTGTGAAGCAACAGTGCTAACCACTGAGCCATTGTGCAGCCTATTATGTACATGCAAATACAAAAGAAATTCATTCATTTTCTTTTCAGCTTAGTCCCTTTATTAATCTGGGGTCGCCACAGTGGAATGAACCGCCAACTTATCCAGCAAATGTTTTATGCAGCGGATGCACTTCCAACTGCAACCCATCACTGGGAAACCCAATTCACCTGTACCGCATGTCTTTGGACTTGAGGGGAAACCCACGCCAACACGGGGAGAACATGCAAACTCCACACAGAAATGCCAACTGACCCAGCCAAGGCTCAAACCAGCGACCTTCTTGCTATGAGGCGATTGTGTTACCCACTGTGCCACCGTGACGCCCTACTAAAGAAATTAGTTATTAAAATATTTTCTCCGTTAAACAACACTTGAGAAATATTTGAAAGATTATTTCCAATGTCATAGCAGGGCTAATCATTAAAACTTCAACGACTGTTCGTGACGTTAAACTGCTTGAAAACAAAACAAGATTCACAACCTGTCTAAATATATCCACCTGAGTCCATTCATGTGCATATTAAAAACCATTTTACAGTGTAAAAAACATTAAGTTTGATTGATTTTGTCATTTTTATCGCAGATGCATGTTTCCAGTAAGGAAAAACGTGATTTTTACATTGTAAAGTAATGTGTAAGGGTGTGCAAACAAGCTTGGGATACAAAAGCCACAAAAGGATCATTCTCTTATATCCTTCATGAGCTAGAAGGCATTTTAAATTGGGATATTATGCATTATAAGCATAAAAAATAGTATATTTTAGCCTAGTATTTGATTTAATACTATGAAATGTGATGTAACACTCAATAGGGCTGTCGATAGTATTGACTTTGATAGCAACTGCACTGTTTTTCTATACCATTTCTAAACTGTTGGTATGGTTAAGCTATATTTGTTACTTTCTTGCTCATCAACTAATATTCACTGAAGACAAATGCGGTCACCAGACTGTTTACCTGTTAATGAAGGTTGACACTTCAGGACAATAATCATTTTAAGAGCTTTGGCTTCAAAATGAGTGAGTATATAAGAGAAATGTCAAACATTAATTAGTTATCAAGTTAATGTTAAAAGTTCATTCATTCATTTTCCTTCAGCTTAATCTCTGATTTACCAAGGGTCGTCACAGCGGAATGAACCGCCAACTATTTCGGCATTTGTTTTATGCAGCTGCAACCCAGTACTGGAAAACATTGGGACATTATGCATACTTCAGATTATAAGCATAAAAATAGACTATTTTAGCCTAGTGTTTGATTTAATACTATGAAATATGATGTAATACTCAATAGGGCTGTGAATAATATTCACTTTGTTACCAACTGCGCTGTTTTTCTATACCATTTCTAAACTTGTTATGGTTAAGCTATTTTTTCTATTCCTATCATGCTCATCAACTGGTATTCACTGAAGACAAATGCGGTCACCAGACTGTTTACCTGTTAATGAAGGCTGACACTTCAGGATAATATACATTTCAAGAGCTTTGGCTTCAAAATGAGTGAGTATATAAGAGAAATGTCAAACATTAATTAGTCCTTCATTTGTTTTATGCAGCTGCAACCCAGTACTAGGAAACACCCATACACTAATTCACAGACACACTCGTACACTAAGGCCAATTTCTTTCATTCATTAATTTTCTTTTCGGCTTAGTCCCTTTATTAATCTAGGGTCACCTCTGCAGAATGAACCGCCAACTTATCTAGCATATGTTTTATGCAGCGGATGCC
>CAIGQQ010003895.1:2646123-2658968 GCA_903798035.1 Danio albolineatus
TGATATGCTGAATAATAATATGATATACTGAATAATAATATGATATACTGAATAATATGAATATGATATATTGAATAATATTATGATATACTGAATAATATTAGTATGATGTATTGAATAATAATATGATATACTGAATAATAATATGATATACTGAATAATAATATGATATACTGAATAATATGAATATGATATATTGAATAATATTATGATATACTGAAAAATAATAATATGATATTGAATAATAATATGATATATTGGATAATGATATATTATTATATTTTTGTTTATTCATTATATGAATATATCTTTATTAATTATCGTACTACTACTATTTATTGTGCTTACTGTGTTTTTTGTTATATATATGTATGTTCTTTCATTTTTATGTAAACTTTACAAATGCTTTGGCAATACATTTGTAACATTTGTCATGCTAATAAAGCAATTATTGAATAGAGAGAGAGGGGGGGGGGGGAGAGGGAGGTTATTAATGAGACAAGTTTCAGTGTTTACAGTTCAGCTATGAAGAGTTGTGTGAAGTATCGGTTGCATTTCATAATAGGTAGTTAATGTTTTCACATTTAAAAAAACAATACTGTTGTAATTTATAGTAATTATTATAGTGTTTTTTAACTATGCTAGTTTATACAGTAGTAAGGCCTACTTGCATTAATCTGCTGTTTTAATTCGGTAGTTGTTGTGGTAATAACAAATATATACATAATCAAATGACCCAATATTGTGCTGTTTTACTACAACTATGCAATTGTCAAAACATTAGAAGTGGATCAAAATCTTTCATGAATTTTCATCTTAGGACTGTTTAGATAAAAAAAAAAATTCGGTCCACTTCTCTGTGTGCGTATGTGTATAAATAAATAAATATGCCACTATTTACTCAAGTAAAAACCATGTGTTTATCAGGTTATGTTAGTTAAAAGCCTACTGCAGTATGCTGTAGCATTCTTAATGAAAGCTGTAAAGTTTTCATAGACTTTACTATGGTATGGCTCAAAAACACTAGTATTTATTATGTGGGCTCTCAGTTCTGATAATCTAATCCAAATTCACAAAATAAATCAGGAAGGCTGGAATGTTATAGAAGACAAGACAGTTACACTTTTCTTTAGTTATGCAGTTCATATTTAAATGCATAATATATATTTTCATAAATAATTCTAACAAAAGTTTTAAGGATATGAAAACAATGAATATATTAATATGGATTGAGAGAGAGAGAGAGAGAGAGAGAGAGAGAGAGAGAGAGAGAGAAATGTTTATTTAATATTTATCAGAAACCAGTAGGTAAATGCTGCAGTTTACATACATGCGCTTTATCTAAACCTTTCTTTTTTGGGAAGTAAAATTAATGGAACTGTAATACTTTTATTAGCTAATATTAAATACTAATTTAATTATTTATGTAATTATAAAGTTGATCATGTGGCATTTTATTCTCAATATCATATTCTCGTAACAAACTTTATACACCACCTGTCAAATGTCTTGTCGCCTATCCAAGTTTTAGAAACAACCAATAATAACTTGCCTTCTAGTTGATCATTTGGTATCAGCAGTGGCTTATATGAAAGGCAAAGACCTCTAGATTACACTGATTTTACCACAGTAAAATATGATCATGCCTTGATATTTAAATATTTAATTAGGACAGTGCGGTCTGACAAAAAGACAAAAGTCTCGTCACTGAACCTTCAATAATGTCCAGTATAGAATATAAAGTCCTGCTGCAGTGGAGACAGAATGAATATTGTGTGTGACTCCCATGAGCTTGGAGGACTGCATCCACACATCTCTGCAATGATTCAAATAACGCATTAATAAAGTCATCTGGAACGGCAGAGAAAGCGTTCCTGCAGGACTCCCAGAGTTCATCAAGATCCTTTGTGTTCATCTTCAACGCCTCCTCCTTCATCTTACCCCAGACATGCTCAATAATGTTCATTTCTGGTGACTGGGCTGGCCAATCCTGACCTTCTTTGCTTTAAGGAACTTTCATTCATTCATGCATTCATTCATTTTCTTTTCGGCTTAGTGCCTTAATCTGGGGTCACCACAGCGGAATGAACCGCCAACTTATCCAGCATTTGTTTTACACAGCGAATGCCCTTTCAGCTGCAACCCATCTCTGGGAAACATCCATACATTCTCATTCACACTCATACACTACTGACAATTTAGCCAACCCAATTCACCTAGACCACATGTGTTTGGACTTGTGGGGGAAACCAGAGCCCCCGGATGAAACCCACGCAACCACGGGGAGAACATGCAAACTCCACACAGAAATGCCAACTGACCCGGCCGAGGCTCGAACCAGCAACCTTCTTGCTGTGAGGCGACAGCACTACCAACCGCGCCACCGTGTCGCCCTCAGGAACTTTCATGTTGAAAAAAAAAAAACTTAAACTATATAGAAATTATACCAAAAACTTAACTAATAACAATAATTTACTTCAAAATAAAAGAAAAAACAAATAAATAATTCAGTTCATGATATTTAATTTACAAAAAAATCACAGAGGAAAATATTTATCCAACACTATTTATTAAAAAAAGACCGTAAACTCCAAGGCGTGTTCCACATTAGTACAAAATAAAGTGAAATAAAATGAACAGTCAGTATATCTTGCAGATGAGTTAATAAGTAATTAATATTACACACAAGACTGCGACGGCTCACTCTCTCATTCTTCCGCAACTGTGAGTTTGTGCCAAAGGCAGATGAGGTTTGTTTGTAATGCTGTCGTCTTACATTTCCTTTTCTAAACACTTCTGGGTGTGTGATGTTATGTAGAAGAGCCAAAGGCGCTGCAGTGATCAAACGGCATATTTCACTTTCGGCGCAGTGTTTAACCACGCACGTCTTTAGTTACAGTCGTCTGAGCACAGCGTGATACAGAAGTGTTGCCCGTGATTAAAACACGTAAACATGCTCCAATCCTTCATGTACAGATACAGAACGCAAAATAAATAAACAAGCTCAAGGTGATCATTATCGGTTGACGTCAGTAAACTATACGCATAATCCTCAGAGAACGGGAGAAAAGGAAATTCCCTACATTTGTATGCATCGCTTTGGGTTTTGCGTTGAATGTCATGCTTTCGAGGAACTGTAATTATGGAAAAGTCCTTGTTATTAATCAGCGCATTTATGCTTTAGCACTGCAGACTATAAGATCATGCTTATGGGGATGATATTCAGTCGTATAGCGAAAACAGTGATTAAAGATTATAGGGATTTATAGTGTGTGAGTGTGTAAAGCCAGCAGCGTCACATACGCGTCAGTGGATCTCAGCTGGTGCGTCACAAGTCGAGAGGTCACAGGTCGCTTTATTAATCAGAAATTAATTATATAATGCGCTAGCGGGAAAGTAAATAGTGCTTAGTTTGCTTTTAAATGGTAGGAGACAGTTCAGACACGTTATATTCTACACTGTTGGTGCAATTAGATGTCAACCATAGTTTTTGTGAGGTGAACGTATACGGTTTCATTTTTAAGTGCAGGGTTATTTTTAACCCATTGCATGCTGGGTCATTTCCACACTGCATCACTCATGTTTTATGCTGGGTCATTTTTATTGCTTTTTTAAAAATTATTTTCATCCATGTGATGAAAAATCAGGGTCAGTCTAAAAATTGCTTGGTTATTTTTTTACCCAAATACTGGGTCGTTTTATTAAGTTATTTTAAAATGTATTTCATTGTTATTCAATTTTTCAATGTGTAGCATCACTCTGAAAAAAAAAACATGGGCTATTTATTTAATAATAAATTAAGTTTTTGTGCTCCTGGGTCATTTTTATCGAGTTAAATTGCATTCTTTTACTTATCAGAATGACTCTTAAAAAATGTTGGGTTATTTTTGCATGTGCAGGGTCAGTCTGCTGGGTTATAATTATTGTGTTGTTTGTTATTATTTTCATGCATGTGCAGGGTCAGTCTAAAATCTGCTTGGTTATTTTTTTTACCCTATTTCTGGATCATTTTTATTAAGTTATTTTAATAACGTGATATTTATTTAACCCAACTGATATGTTTGTGTTGCTGGGTCATTTTATTGGGTTATTTGAATTTTATTTGGAATATTCATTCATTAATTTTCTTTTCGGCTTTGTCCCTTTCTTAATCAGGGGTCACCACAGCGGAATAAACTGCCAACTATTCCAGCATGTTTTACACAGTGGATGCCCTTCCAACTGCAATTCAGTACTGGGAAACACCCATACACACGCATTCACACTTATACGCTATGGCCAGTTTAGTTCATCCAGTTCACCTATAGCGCATGTGTTTGGGCTTGTAGGGGAAACCGGAGCACCCGGAGGAAACCTACACCAACGTGGGGAGAACATGCAAACTCCACACAGAAATGTTAACTGACCCAACCGGGGCTTGAACCAGCGACCTTGATCTTAGATGACAGTGCTAATCACTGCGCCACCGTGTCACCCCAACATATCAGTCTCAATATGTTGACAGTTGTAAAATATGGTGTATGTTTTTTTTGTGCCGGGTTATTTTTAACCCAGTGCATGCTGGGTCATTTCCCATCTGCATCACTCATTTTTATTGCTTTTTCAAAAATTATTTCATCCATGTGATGAAAAATCAGGGTCAGTCTGAAATCAGGTCCATCTAAGAATTGCTTGGTTATTTTTTTTTACCCAAATACTGGGTCGTTTTATTAACTTATGTTTAAATTTATTTCATTGTTATTTAATTTTAATGTGTAGCATCACTCTGAAAAAAAATCATGGGCTATTTATTTAATAATAAATTAAGTTTTTGCGCTGCTGGGTCATTTTATTGAGTTAATTGTATTATTTTAGAATTTATCAGAATAACAAAAAAAATGCTGGGTTATTTTTGTAACTCAAATGCTGTTTTCAAACTGCGGGGTCATTTTATTGGCTTATTTTATTATTTTTCTCCCTATGTGCAGGGTCAGTCTGAAAATTGATTGGTTATTATTATTTTTTACCCAAATTCAGGGTCTTTTTCTGGGAAAAACTTTTTTTTCCAATATGTAGCATCACTCTGAAAAAAAAAAATCATGTGATATTTATTTAACCCAACTGATATTTTTGTGTTGCTGGCTCATTTTATTGGGTTATTTGAATTTTTTTAATTTTTCAGCCTGCTGGGTCATTTTTATTTGGTTACTTTTGTTTAACCTTTTTACCCATGTGTAGGGTCAGTCTCTGTTCTTCTTTTAACCCAATGCATGCTGGGTCATTTCACTCTGAAAACTCAGGGGTTATTTTTTAAAGCCAAATTCTGGCTTTGTGCTGCTGACATCTCAGAGCGGATGAGAGGTAAACTAACAGACTGCATCGCCTCAAGACCTTGCAGAGCACTGAATTAATCATTTCTGTGTCCTAGAATTTGTAATCGGCGCATTTATAGTTTTGACTTGTTCTAGATGTGATCAGTGTTTGCGACACGGTGGCTCAGTGGTTAGCACTGTGACCTCACAGTAAGAAGGTCGCTGGTTCGAGTCCAGGCTGGGTCGCATGGAGTTTCTGTGTGGAGTTTGCATGTTCTCCCTGTGTTGGCGTGGGTTTCCTCCAGGTGCTCCGGTTTAATAAGCTAAATTGTCCGTAGTGTATGTGTGTGAATGAGAATGTATGGGTGTTTCCCTTTGATGCGTTGCAGCTGGAATGTCATCCACTGTGTAAAACATATGCTGGATAAGTTGGCGGTTCATTCCACTGTGGTGACCCCAGATTAATATAGGGACTAAGCCGAAAATAAATGAATAACTTGATATAACATATACATATAAGTATATTGACTACATTATAATCAGTTATTAATATTTATTTAATCATTTGCCTCTTGAATTTGATTGGCATTAATTCTCATGTGCATATTTAACACGCTTGTTTCCTCAGTTATCACAAATGGATCGGTTGAAATGCAGAACATGTACAGTCCAGCTTTCCAAGCACATCTGCTCTTATACAGTATACGCTTAAATGCACATCAGTATTTCAGGATCATTCTCCCCTGCCAGACATCACTGTGTTTATTACTAACATATAAAGTAGCGTTTTTGGAAAACAAGCAGATTTTGCTTACTTTTGCATAAACAAAGTTTGTAGTGTGCAGAGCCGATGTTAAATCAGGCTCCTGAAGCGAAACCAATTGAAAACCACTGATCTACATTGTAGCATTGATTGGAGCCGAAATGAACTCAACGCTCTTTGACTCCTGCGATTGCTTCACAAGTTGCAGAGCAGCAGGAGTGTGTAGGAGTAGCTGTAACACAGTTAGCCTTGTTTTTTAGTGTGTGTTTGTGTGTGTGTGTTTCTAGTACTCATCACGTTATTAGGACCAAATGTCCCCACAAATATAGCAATACCTGCAATTTCTGACCCTGTGGGAACTCTTTTGGTCTCCATGAGGAAAATGGCTTCTAAATCACACAGAATTAAGCATTTTGAGAATGTAAACGTGCAGTTTGTTTAGTTTTTGGGGGGTTTAGGGTAGAAAAATCAGTGAGAAGTCCTCATAAAATATGAAAACCCATTGTATTTGAGTGTGTGCCTTATGTTTCAGACATTGTGTATAGACAAGTATAGAAATGCTAGTAAATCTTGACCTTGTGGGGACATTATTTTGGTCCCAATGAGGAACACAGATCATACATCACACAGAATGAAGGATTTCGAGTGTAAAAATGCCAAAAAAATAAAATAAATCCTGTGAGTGTTGGGTTTAGGGGTAGTGGTCGGGGAGATGGCTTTATGTACAGTCTGTACAGTAAAAAAAAAAATAAAAAAAAAAATTTTTTTTATATATTTATATATATATATATATATATATATATTTGTCAATGGGAAGTCCCTATAAAACATGAAAACCCAACGTTTTTCACGTTGGTGCCATGTGTCATGGACTAAATATTCCAACAAATATAGAAATTCTAGTAAATCTTGACCTTGTGGGGACATTATCTTGGTCCTCATGTGGAACACAGCTCATAAATTACACAGAATGAAGGATTTTGAGAATGTAAAAATGCCCCAAAAAATAAAATAAAATTTTTATGAGGGTTGGGTTTAGGGGTAGTGGTCATGGAGATGGCTTTATATACAGCCTGTACAGTAAAAACAAATAATTTGTAATGGGAAGTTCCTATAAAACACGAAAAACCAACGTTTTTCATGTTTGTGCCATGTGTCCGGGACCAAATATCCCCACATGTATTGAATTACTAGTAAATCTTGACCTTGTGGGGACATTATCTTGGTCCTCATGAGGAACACAGCTCATAAATAACACAGAATGAAGAATCTTGAGAGCGTAAAAATGCCAACAAAATTAAAATCCTGTGAGGGTTGGGTTTAGGGGATGAGTTGGGTAGAGGTAGAGATGGCTTTATACACAGTCTGTACAGTAAAAAAATATATATTTGTCAAAGGGAAGTCCAGATAAAACACGAAAACCCAACATTTTTCACGTTTGTGCCATGTGTCCTGGACCAAGTATTCCTACATGTATTGAAATACTAGTAAATCTTGACATTGTGGGGACATTATCTTGGTCCTCATTACAAACACAGGTCATAAATCACACAGAATGAAGGATTTTGAGAATGTATAAATGCAAAATAAAAATCCCGTGAGGGTTGGGTTTTGTACAGGCAAAAATAAAATTAATTTGTCAATGGGAAGTTCCTATAAAACATTTTTCCCAACGCACAGTCAGTCTGTACGTCTGTGACTGTGCGCTCTTCCCTAGTCCTTCTCTTTCATTGCTCTCTACCCAAACACGATATACCTTTATTTAACGTTGGACCATTTATTCACGGATTTACACAACGGCATCGCCTGCAGCGTCCTACTAGAGAAGCATGAAGTGTGACATAATATACCTCCGTAAATAAACAATATAAAGTCATGTATCACACACACACACTCACACACACACACTAAAATGCACTTTACTAGTGTTAGAAGGCAAATTTATTAGTGATTTCTTGTAAAATTTGAATTCTTTTTCACATATTTACCAACCACATACCTTAAAAAATTAGCAAATTAAATTAATCATTTTTTTCAGTGCATAGATGTAGCTGTGTGTGTGTGTGTGTGTGTGTGTGTGTGTGTGTGTGTTAGCCAAAGAGAAAGACACAGAGAGAGTGTTGATCTCAATAACCTAGCAATGGCTGGTTTCATGCACGGACGCTTTCTTAGACCTATAAATACGGGCACAACACCTCCAGGCCAGGGGTTCCTCGGTCTATTTGTGGAGATCAACAGTGACACTGGAAGCCGCTGACACATAAGAGTCCTATGATAACAAAACTCCATTATTGAAAGGAAGACTTTGCTGGATCACTGTGTCGTTGTCATTATTATTATAATTTAGCTTTAGGTACATTGTGTGTGATGATTTTGGTTTTGGCTTGGTGTGCACATGGGGAGTAATTAAATATATATGTAAGTGAATTATCTGTTTAAAATGCATATATAAGTAATAGGCTTAGGCTATTTCATTACATACTGTATACAGCGCTCAACAAACATGAGTACACCTGAATGACGGTGCTCACTGACGGTATAGTGTCCCCATTAGGCATGAGCTGGCTTAACTTCATTGGATTAACCCAAAATTGGGTTCTTTTTTCCCAACACAGGCTCATTCTGAAAACCTAGTCCCACATAGGTTTCTGGAGACCGCACATTATGTAGCCAGAGGTGCGTATGGCTGCGTTAAATCTTTTAAACGAACGCTACGGGGCGGTATGACGACGTTTCTTTCGCACTTACCAGCTGACCACTTGCCTCCGTGTAGACGGCTCTCTCGCTGCAATCGGTTTGGCCCGTTAGCTCGCCATGTTCGTTGGCAGATTTGAGACGCAGAGAGGAGTTGGTCACGGTGACGGGGTTTGAGTCTGGTGAAGAGCGGTTCCAGAAAGCAGGAAGGACAAAAACAGAATCCAAATAATAAAATAAACCAGTAAATAACAGGGTGAGAGTGTGGTAAAGTCTGAAAACGTGGTAAAAACGAGACGAGGGCTTTTCTTATTTTCTGGGTTGCTTTTTTGAAGGTTGTTGATTGGGTTTAGGGAAGTGTGTGGGTGGGTCAATCAATAAAATTGATTGGGTTTAGGGAAGGAGGAGGGTGGGTCAGTCGATTGGTCAGTCAGTCAGTCGACAGTGGCCTCTGGTGGGTTTACGCGAAAACAGCAGCTGCAAACCCCACTCTTGAGAGACATTTCAGATCTCAGCGACCTCTGGTGGATTCGCGAAAACAAAAAGTCCAAAAAGACGTACCTCTCGGGACATATTTCGTGGTCTGCAGAAACGTACTTAGGACTGCGTTTTAAAAATGAGCCTGGGTTGTTTTTTTCCAATTAAATTGAAGTTACACTTTTTAACTCAACAATTGACTTCGTTCTTATTTGACCCAAGAGAGTGCACAGAAAACTCCTCAAGCTATAAATCATTTACTTTACAGCAGGGGTGCCCAAACATTTTCTTATGACGGCCAAAAACCAAACTTTATTGAGGCCGGTGGGCCAAAGGTAAATATAGTTGCTAAGTATAGTTCCTAATTTATTTAATAATGTTTAAAAATAAGTAGAAAACATTGCTTTATTTGAACGAATACAGTATAATACATTTTTAGCATTTTTTAATGAACTTATTACAGTCAAAACAAAAACAATCTCATTTATAACGTTGAGTTACACTAGTTTTTGCCCTGATTTGCTGGCCAATGTCTTCTGCATAGTCCATATTTGTCGAGTGACAGTATTTACGTTTTACAAACTCGGATTCATTCACGTTTAATTAAAACATTTAGTTTCAGTTTGCTTTTTTGTAGCTCAGCAATAAAACAAACAAACAAACAAAAAAGGTTATTTCAAATTAGAAAGGATGAACTGTGTTAAAGGCCCTCTTCATCATTCTCAGATGGGATGGTGGGCCAAATCAAAGGTCACAATGGGTCATCTTTGGCCCGCTGGCCCTAGTTTGGGCATCTCTGCTTTACAGCATCCTCTGTTTATTTGACCACATTCCAACAGTTATTTTGACCTCTGTCTTTTCACACAAAGGACCATTGAGAGACTCAAACGCAACATAAATGTGAAAGTATTCACTGACGCTCAACAAAGAATCACAATGTATTAAGATCCAGGGGTGTAAGCTAGACAGGATCACACATGCGTTTTTCATCATTTGTTTAAAGATTAGATCTTCTTTTTTCACGTATTCCTGCCCTTCAGCAGCAGATAATACTCACATGTTTCCCAGAAGACAAAATAAGTACAATGTAGCACAACCATTCATTTCTAAAAAGCTCATTGTGTTCCTCTATTTGGTATTAGAGTCTCAACATTTTTAGCCTTCAGGGTTCATACACATTTTTACTACTAAAATTCAATAACTTTTCCAGCACTATCAAGTCAATTTTCATGACCTAATGTTTCATGTGATGTCTACGTATACATGTTTAATAATAGGAAGTACAATGCATGTTCAAAGTTATTACAGCACATCATAAAACAAGCAATAATCTATTTAGTTTAAATTAATCTTTATATCTATGTAAAATGTATTTATATACTAATAATGTGAGAGCAGGCGCCACGGTGGCGTAGTGAGTAGCACGTTCGCCTCACAGCAAGATTCGAGCCTTGGCTGGGTCAGTTGGCATATCTGTGTGGAGTTTGCATGTTCTCCCCGTGTTGGTGTGGGTTTCCGTGTCGGCTGAAAGCGCATCTGCTGTGTAATCCGCAGGACTAGCCGAATTTCGATAAATTGCAGTTTCAGTTACTTCTGTATTAGCTTCATGAGGGAGAGCGGTAGGTTGCTGCTTGGTTCTAAACAATCAATTTGTGTTGGGACAACATGAAGGAATAAAGTTAGCTTAGTAGTTTTTACAAATTTAAGTGGATTGAACATTAAAACGTTTAAGTTGGTCCCCCAAAACTGAAGAATTGTTGTTTCAGCTCATTTTAAATAACTAGTTTGAAATAACAGCAAACATTTGTTTTTGAGTGTAATCTGCAGTGAAATAGATTTTAGAGGGTCACGAAACACCAAAACACATTTTTCGAGCTGTTGACAGTCATATATATGCCCCACGCTGCTATAAACACTATTAGGACACGTACATTGTACCAAAGAGTGAAAATTGGTTGTTTTTGTGTTATTTCGAGCAAATTCGTTCTTCCGGTTTGAAACGAGTTTTTGAAGCTGCGTCACACCGATGAGATCCATGCATGTATTCCAGTGTGGAGAGTGGACGTCTGTTCCGGCGAGTGCATCGTGGTGTCTCTGAGCGTGCCGCATTAAGTCATGAGAAAGACTTGGTTGAAACCAATCAGCGCGCTCTATTGTATATGCGGCGCAGCTTCATTAATCATTAATATGTATGACAGCTTCGAAGATTGTCTGTACCTGTTACAGTGTTCAGACGGCAAAGAGACGCCGTGTTGTGTTGCTAAAACAAGTGGAAGAAGAAGAAATGTTTGCAGACACAGGTCGCCAGTGTTGTGTTTATAAACGTGCTCCAACGAAAGTTTTGCTTTCATTTCCCCGCTATGAGAGCGCAGCTGGACTCCCGGTGGATTACAGCGCACGCGACAGAAATGCGTTTGTAGGGAACATTGTTACCCAAGAGCTTTCCGCATCTGAAAATGGTGAAATCCTGATTTGCCACTCGTCTCCTTTTCAAATAACAGCCGCGGTCCAGTTGGTGTTGATTGTCCTGTCTCTACAGATGTGGTAAGTGAGAGAATGCTGCTCTCCGAGTGTAAACATATTAACACCCTAATCAAACGGTTACCGTCGTGTAGAATTTTCGCCACTTTTTGTGACAGGATAGTCTAAACCGTTATACCGAGGGCATCTAAGTTACCGAGAAATGCGGAGTTTTTTTTTTTTTTTCTAGCATACGCCGTGCGGTCTAACACACTCCATTAAATCTGCACTCCTCCAGCAGTTACTCATATTTAATATCTCGTTTGTCACGGGGGACACGCAGGAAATCTTCCTGAGTGAAAGTGCCAAACTGCAGTTAAAGTCGACAAATTAATAATTTGGCAAATAATTAGATGACTTATGTCAATGTATTCCCAGAGATGGGTTGCGACTGGAAGGGCATCCGCTGCGTAAAACAAATGCTGGATAAGTTAGCGGTTCATTCCACTGTGGCGACCCTGGATTAATAAAGGGACTAAGCCGAAAAGAAAATGAATGATTGTCCATGTAAACAGTCACTGTCTTTCTCCCCTGCATTTGGTTTGTTTTGCCTGTTTGAACATCCCCGCGTGCCCAAATGGAAACTCCCATCTTTATGCAAAACCTTCCCTCTTTCCTTCCCCTGACACTCCATCTAAACAGAGCTGGACATACCCACTTTCCTGCGCTTTTCCAGACTGTAGGTGTGAAAACACCCTGCTGAGACAGGGGTTTCGTGGCTCTTTAAGGCCCCGTTTACACTAATGCGTTTTCGTTTTAAAATGCATAAGTTTTGCTACGGTTACGCCATGCGTCCACACTACGCTGGAGTTTTCGAGCCCCGAAAACGGAACGTTTTGGAAACGCTGGAGAGGCCGTGTTCATCCCAAAACGCTGCTGCTCCGTCTTAGTGTGGATGGAGAAAACGGAGACGTCTGCAAACGGAGGCGTGGCTGCTGAGATTCACTACTGAGATTCGCTTTTGGGTGATTGCGTATCCTTCCCTTATTCGTCAAGCCCCTATCACATGACTATAACGCCACCGGAAGACGGCAGACCAGCCTTCACTGTAAACAACATGGACAGAAATGGGAGCGTTGTTTGCACTATTGTCCGTTTTA
>CAIGQQ010003895.1:2658978-2679127 GCA_903798035.1 Danio albolineatus
TCGCTCGCGTTTCAAGCGGCGTAAGCCCTATTTAGAACGCCGAGCGAGACGCATGCTTCCTGTTTATACTTGACCGCGCATGCCCAGAGTGCGCGAATGGTCACGTGATATACGTTTTTGATGGAGTAGTGTATACAGAGATGTGTTCCGAAACGCTGCGTGAACAGCTAGTGTGGGCGCGGATCGTTTTCATGTTAAAACGCCGTTTTAAAACTAAAGCGCACTAGTGTAAATGGGGCCTAAGTTGGTCCCCCAAAACTGAAGAATTGTTGTTTCAGCTCATTTTAAATAACTAGTTTGAACAAACAGCAAACATCTGTTTTTTTGAGTGAAATCTGCAGTGAAATAGATGGGAAAAGTAGCCTTCCCCACCCTGCATGTGCGTGGATTACTAGACTTAAAGACCTGTTTTACATTAAATGAAATATAATACGCCTGGGTAATTAAACCAAATCTGTAAAAAAAATCCAACCCTGCAATTATACGGTTACTGAACAGGCACTTATCTAATGGATCACGAGTGGCGGACAGACGTGAACTGAAAACCAGCGCCTTTAGAGGATGCCAATTCTCCACAGGTTTGTCTGAGCTTTAAACGAAAGCCGGCACTAATAGTCAGTGTTAAATTTTAAACTGCTCGAGCACACATCAATAACCTTCAGCCTGCCACTGCAGTTCCTCCCTCAATCAAAACACCAGCTCATAAAGTCGGCCTTTAAAAATCCATATTAGCTCTAGAACATTAATTCAAAGGCAGGTCTTATCTGTGGGTTTTGAGACTCATTTATAGCAAAATGAATGTGAAGTTAATGCCAGCTGCTTTAAAACACAGATAAGCCTATCCAAATGCCACTGGACATATTTAGTGAACGCCGCAGGGTTATGAGCACTCAATGGACTGCTGGTTTTAGGCATTCATCATGGTGACGAGGAGACAAGCATTCGACGGCTGGTGCTTTTTTCTCTATAATAGGGGTTAAGATCGTGTTCAGTGACCTCCATTGATTTTAAATCCATATAGTTAGACATCCAAGAGTATTCATTTACATTTACATTCAGTCGTTTAGCAGATGCTTTTATCCAAAGCGGCTTGTTCACACTTGTAGTTCGCTTGGTTTTATTCATTCATTCATTTTCCTTCAGCTTGGTCCCTGATTGGGGTCATCACAGCGGAATGAACTGCCAACTTATCCATCAAATGTTTCCAACTTCCAGCCGCAACACAATACTGGGAAACACCCATACACACACTCATACTCTATGGCCAATTTAATTCATACATTCATTTTCTTTTCGGCTTAGTCCCTTTATTAATCAGTGGTCGCCACAGCGGAATGAACGGCCAACTTATCCAGCATATGTTTTACGCAGCGGATGCCCTTCCAACCACAACACAGTAATGGGAAACAAACACACTCATACTCTATGGCCAATTTTATTCAGTCATTAATTTTCTTTTCGGCTAATAAAGGGACTAAGCTGAAAAGAAAATGAATGAATGAATGAATGAATGAATGAATGAATGATTGACCATATATAAATCAGCTGATTTTAACTCATGTAAACACCTTCATCATATTACTGTCTTATTCAGATACAGGCAAATCATTAGATTACTGATGTCTATGTAAATGCAGTCCCAACCCCCAACCCTAGAAAAAAGCTGTTCCCTGATTTTGATGACAGCCTTTCCAAAGGTTAGAAGTAAGCTAATGTAATGTTAATTGCATAATGCAAATCTTACAATCATGCTAACAAACAAATGATTCAAAGGAATATATTAATGCAATTCAATTTAAATATATAAAATATTAACTGATGTTTGCTTTAAAACAATTATATTGTTCAATTAAAATGATTTAAGACATTTTTGTCAAATAAAAGATTTTTCTAGAGTCATTCACCATCATTTTGTGGCTCAAAAGTATCGGTTTAGGCACTGGTATCATTTTAAAAGTATCGATTTAGCACCGGTATCGTTTTTAAAATATCGATTTAGCACCGGTATTGTTTTAAAAGTATCGATTTAGCACCGGTATTGTTTTAAAAGTATCGATTTAGCACCGGTATTGTTTTAAAAGTATCGATTTAGCACCGGTATCGTTTTAAAAGTATCGATTTAGCACTGGTATTGTTTTAAAAATATCGATTTAGCACTGGTATCGTTTTAAAAGTATCGATTTAGCACTGGTATTGTTTTAAAAGTATCGATTTAGCACCGGTATCGTTTTAAAAGTATTGACTTAGCACCGGTATTGTTTTAAAAGTATCGATTTAGCACCGGTATCATTTTAAAAGGATCGATTTAGCACCGGTATCATTTTAGAAGTATCAATTTAGCACCGGTATCGTTTTAAAAGGATCGATTTAGCACCGGTATCATTTTAGAAGTATCGATTTACCACTGGTATTAAAATAACCCCAAACGATACTCAACCCTAATAGTACATGTGTTTGGACTGTGGACGAAACCAGAGCACCTGGAGGAAACCCACGTCAACATGGGGAGAACATGTAAACTCCACAGAAATCCCAACTGGCCCAGCTGGGAGTCGAACCAGTGACCTTTTTGCTGTGAGGTGCCAAAACTGACTCACCGTGCCGCTCTTCTGAAACACTCTGTCTCAAATATGTTTCCATGTCATGTTCTGCAGTGGGATGAACTGTTCATTAGTGAAAAAGATAATTTCATCGAAGATCAAGCACAAAAGCGCTTGTGTTGCAACAATTATATGATGCAAATGGCATCCGACGAGTCGTCATTACAGTCTCATCACGTTCACGCAAATTACAAGCTGTACTCTGGAGACTCACTCCTGACCCTCAGTACTGGCAAAATAATAGACTCGACCGCAGCAGCTATCCATCATCGCTGACACATGCCAGTGCTAAATTAAAGCATCACGATATTCGACAAATCAGACACCGGGTTGTTTGTGACCTTATTGCTCTCGCCGGGTCATTAGCTTTCTACTGCACATCAAAAAGAAGCCATCATCCCTCATTAGCAAGTGGGAGTAGACTTCGATCTGAGCCTATTTGTAGGTTTATCCTGGCCAATAGCACCCTGATCTATACCTGGTCATCTGTCAAAGGCGTAATTTACACAGACCTGTGTAGATCAATGGCATCATGAGCCATAGCTATTGACATGTGCTTACGTAGGCAGATCTTCACAGTGGAAAACCTTTCAAAGTGACGGGAAGGTTGAGGAGACTGCTGATACTGTTTGTCATATGGCATCTAGAGCCCAGAGCAAGGTTAGTGTAAGATTAAATGCTTCCCATTAGGTCCTCAACAGTGGTGTAAAGTAACTCAAACTACTGTAATTGAGTAGTTTTTCCTCAGAATTTGTACTTTACTAAGTACTTTTATAAATGTAGACTTTTACTTTCCCGTGAGTACATGTTTAATGCAGTATCGGTACTTTTAGGCAAGTTTATTTATATAGCACATTTCATACACAGTGGCAATTCAAAGTGCTTTACATAAACAGGAATAAAATTGAAGTATAAGAAAAAAAACAAATAATAAAAAACAGATAAAAACAGATTAAAATGAGTTAAGACAAGTTATAAAAGAATAAAAAAGGAAAGAAAGACACAATAGTGCGATCTGTCGGACGTAGCACAGTGCTCATTCAGTAAAGGCACAGCTAAACAGATGTGTTTTCAGTCTTGATGTGAATGTGCCTAATGTTGGAGCACATCTGATCATTTCTGGAAGCTGATTCCAGCAGTGGGGGGCGTAATAGCTGAATGCAGATTCACCCTGCTTTGACTGAACTCCTGGAATTTCTAGTTTATATGATCCTAATGATCTGAGTGATCTATTAGGTTTATATTCAGTCAGCATATCTGAAATGTATTGGGGTCCTAGGCCATTTAGTGATTTATAGACAAGTAGTAATACTTTAAAATCTATTCTGAATGTAACTGGGAGCCAGTGTAAAGACCTGAGGACAGGTGTGATGTGCTCTGATTTCCTGGTTCTATAGTCAGAATCCTGGCCGCAGCGTTCTGGATGAGCTGCAACTGTCTGACTGTCTTTTTGGGAAGGCCAGTGAGGAGGCCGTTACAGTAATCCACCCTGCTGCTGATAAAAGCATAAACAAGTTTCTCTAAGTCTTCACTGGAAACAAAACATTTAATTCTTGCAATGTTTTTGAGATGATAGTAAGCTGATTTAGTTACTGCTTTGACATGACTGCTGAAACTGAGATCTGACTCCAGAGTCACACCAAGATTCTTGACCTTATTTTTTGTTGTATGACCCTTAGAGCCAAGGTACGCATTCACCTTGAGAACCTCATCTCGGTTCCCAAATATAATGACTTCAGTTTTCTCTTTGTTTAACTGAAGGACGTTTTGGCACATCCATCTGTTAATATCATCAATGCATTGGCAGAGGGTGTCAATGGGGCTGTAGTCATTAGGCAGTAAGGCTATGTAGATCTGAGTGTCATCAGCATAGCTGTGGTAGGAGATTTGGTTCTTTCTCATTATTTGGCTTTTACTCCACTTCTGTCCTTTAACCTGCAGTCACTACTTTATTATTAACTGTCTATGAAAATTAGAGAAATCAGTCCTGTGATTCCTGTCCAATTAAATCACACATAGAAGGTAAATCACATCATACTGAACTACCTGAAGACATGGCGATTTATAATGGCAGCAAACTGTTAAAAGTGTCCTAGAGCAGTGTTTCTCAACTGGTGGGTCACGACCCAAAAGTGGGTCGCAGGAACATTTTCAGTGGGTCGCGGAGTGTGTGGTCAAAAGAACAATAAAAGGTACATTTTGAACTTACTTTGCTTATACTGGACTTTTATTTTGAAATGCGCGCGCGACAACCGATCCCTTTGGAGTCGACGTGGAAAGCGCCACGTTGCCGAGCAACGAAGAGAATCAGCTGGTGGAGCTGTCATGTGATAAGACGCTGAAAAAGAGATTCAGTGAAGTAAGCCTCTCCCAGTTTTCGCGATCTGAGAGTGCGATCAAACCCATCCCATTCAGAACTACGTATTTGTATGAAAGTGGCTTCTCTTCCTTGGTGCAGCTTGAGTAAAAGTAAAGGAACAGGTTAGACAGTGCAACGATCTTTGGGTAGCACTGTCTACCATCACTCCTGACTTTGAAACTCTTATCACATCAGTAAAGCACATCCTCAGTTATCTCATTATCTTCCTAAATTACTGTTAAGTGAAACAGATGTTTATAACTGCTGTCATATTAGATGTAAAAATGGTTATGAATATTTTAATCATTTTACAATGTGCTGGTTTGTTCTGTTCAACAGGATCAGTGTTCATGTTTTATTAACAGTTCAGTTTTGTTCATGGTAACAACCTTTCCTCACCCTAACCGCTGTTTACAGTGTTTGTCAATTTTACTTTGTAATATTTCTATAATTTGATACATTTTGTTGAATGTCAGCAATAAAATATTGTTTATTTGTAAGTCTTGCTGATTTTCTCATGATTTATCTGTCACTACTTGTGTATGAAAACAAATGAATACAAATTAATTATAATTCCAAAAATTATATTACAGTTCCTAAAAATTTTGGGTCGCGGCTTGATGACCATGAAAAAATGTGGGTCCCGTGGCCAAACCAGTTGAGAACCACTGTCCTAGAGAATGTCTAAAATCTTTACACACATTGACCCAGAGACTGTTTAGATGAGGGATGTTTACTGTATGATGACTGAAATTGCCTTAAACACTCAGCAGGCACAAACTTCAACATGACATCAGATTGTTGTTGTACCCTAACGTCGTGAGGACGCTGCATTTTGTTTGAAAATGAAAATCGGGTTGATGTCAGAACTCAACGTCAGGCCGACGTCAATGTCCAACCTAAAATCAACCAAATATCAACGTCTATTGATGTCACAGTTTGACATTGGTGGACATTACCAATTTGGTTGCCATACCTGATGACGTCAATATGATGATGGTTTACGATGCTGGCTCGACAATGGATTTTGGCACTTATCAAAGCAGCCTAAAATATCAACGTCATTTGACATCTCAATTCATTCATTCATTCATTTTCTTTTCGGCTTAGTCCCTTTATTAATCTGGGGTCGCCACAGCGGAATGAACCGCCAACTTATCCAGCATATGTTTTACGCAGCGGATGCCCTTCCAGCTGCAACCCATCTCTGGGAAACATCCATACACATTCATTCACACTCATACACTACGGACAATTTAGCCTACCCAATTCACCTGTACCGCATGTTTTTGGACTTGTGGGGGAAACCGGAGCACCCGGAGGAAACCCACGCAACCACGGGGAGAACATGCAAACTCCACACAGAAATGCCAACTGACCCAGCCGGGGGCTCGAACCAGCGACCCAACCTTGAAAACGGTCATCGCCCCATGCCTATTCTTGAGTACTTTTGAAAGGTCTACTTTTTACTCATACCTTGAGTAATATTTACAACAGATACTATGGTAACACTTTATTTTGATGGTCCATTTGAGTATCAGTAGACTGTCTACTTAATATCTGCTGATACTCTTTCCACCGCTGGTCCTCAATAACAGTATATTTGCACTGAAAAACAGGCACATTTTTGCATTAGGAATGCACATTTCATCACACAAAGCTTTTCACCTTTTCTCTACCGAGCCCTCATTGGTATTCACAACAAAACAAGCTCAAAACGGGACGCCTTCAGAGGGAAGCATATATAATGAATTGGATTTAGATTAGCCGTGTAAGTTCTCTTTACACAAGAGCCCAGTAAATAATTTGAATTGCAAACATTCACCTGAGATATGTGGTCTGAAACCACGGGAAATGTTTCAGTCTGGGAATGAATCTCCAATTAGTGTAGACAAGTTAGACAACGCAGGCCTCTTAATTCCCTAAACGGCCTTGAGAATAAGGAAATCTGCTCAAATCAATATTGCACACAGTGTTCTGCAAGGTCAGTAGCAGAGATGGAGATCTCTAGATAAATCACTTTCATATATTCTGATTGCATACAGTATGTTTGCTGCTAAGGTCATGGGATTACCGGTGTTGGTTAACTTTGTTGGAGACTGCGCTTATTTGTTTCTTTATTATTGATCATATTAAGCAGACTCATTTTCAAGAAGAAATTAATCTAAAAAATGCAAACAGTGAACAGAAACTCTGCATCCAAAAATTCTTATTAGGGCTGTCAAAATTAGCACGTTAACGCACGGCGATTAATTTGAAATATTTGAACCGTAAAAAAATTCACGCATTTAACGCAGTGGCAGTTTTTTTTTTTATTTCCTGTTGTGGCCGACGTGTGTTCAGGGCCGCCGCGTCCATAGAGGCGGCCGACAAGGGCGGCAGATTAGTGAGCGAACCCCCCGGTCCTCACTTTAATCCGCGACACCTACCCCCTCCCTCCCGCTCCTCACGTTCATCCGCGAACCGCTCACTTTCTTTTTCACTTTGGGGTTGAGGGCGGCGTGATCACCGTTCGCCTAGAGCACCAGTTCCGCTTGCTCCGGCCCTGCGTGTGTTAAATGTGCAAAGGAATATGGAGAAAGGATAATATGGATAATATGGATCATGTAAATGTACTCAGTGAAAGTGCCAGATGATGTCGCAAGCTGTCAGACAGCCCATTCCTCTCTAAGGTGATTCCAAGCACCCTCAAATGTTTCATTAAGTTTGACGTGTTTCCCCCCTACATGCAACTTTAGTAAAGCGTCTGCTTCAGCTGCTGTATCAGAATCCTTGCTTGAGAAATACAGCCATACTTTAAGAACTGGTGCGTGGTGGTGATTTGAAGGGAGTGCACTGTACTGCGCTCTCGCTCTCTCTCTCTCTCTGTCTGTCTGTGTGTGTATGTGTGCGTGCATGCGTGTGTGTTGTCACCCGATAATGTCAACAGACTGGACTGTCTTAGCAACTGGCTAAATGTTAAGGAGGACTAAGCAAAATTGTTTCTACTTTATAATTAATGTTCTCAACTCGCAAAACAACTTTACAATGAATACAATTTTATAATATAAATACTTTTTATCTTCCAATTTCCATATTTGCAATGCCTGTATTTTGGATTTTTTTGTAGTTCACTTAGAATCTAACATGGAAATAATTAAGTTTGTTATTGGCATTGATTGTTTTAAAATTCAAATGGCACTTACATGCCTGTGCTTTTATTTCTGTAATAAATACGGCTTTTCGTGATTAATCATGATTAATCACACACAAAAGTGTGCTTAATTAGGTAATTTTTTTAATCAATTGACAGCCCTAATTCTTAGTAATCAGTTTGAATGCCACAACACCTCAGGCTCCTCAAGTTCTGCTTATTTATCAGTATGAGATCCTAAGGTGCAGAAACTGTCAAGGCATAAGATATTTTGAAAGCAGTTTCCTCATTGAACTGCCTGACTGTTATTGAGTTTCACTGACCTGAGTACTGGAACAATGTTAATTAAAATGAGGAGTGGAAAAATCAACGTTTTTTTTTGCTCCAATAATCTTTCCGAAGGATCCCCTCCAGCAGAGTGGAACAAACCCGCAGTGCTTTCATCACCTTTCACCTCTTTCCAACACTCCAGCCTGGACAGGTTTGCAAGGACGTGATCAGCCAGAGACCACAACAGGAACTTCTCATGTGTAGGAAATACGCATCTGAGCATCAATATTGAAACATTTATCTTGTTGTCAGCTGTTGAATGTTATTTCGTGTGGTCAGCGTGCTCGAGAAAGCGTCGACTCAGCAATGTCAGCAAATGAATAATGCGGGTGCAGTTTGGTATATTTAAATGCCTGACCTCCAGCTCTTACCGCTAGAAATTGTGGAAAATTCATTGAGGTCAACTGCTCTACAGAGCTTGGCAGTTAATGCACAACCTGCTCCTTGAAGCCATTCCCGAAAAACACTGATAGTTAATGCAAAGCTGTCATTTCGCATTAATGGACACTACGGTTAAGGGTCAAGGGGAACATACCTGTAGCTTCAACCATGCCTTCTAAGATGACCACGATCTCGAACTCCTCCTTCTCCATCTGCGCCCGCGACATCTCCCAGAACGGACTCTTTTCGTTGATCTCATGTGAGATGATAAGAGGAGACACCAAGAACAAGCGATCGTCTCCTGTGTCGAAGCCAATGTTGATGTCTGTCTGATTGAGCGGAATAAACTCGCCCTCCTTGGTCTGCTGTGAACGGATGAGTTTGGCCCGAATTGATGCTTCCACAATGTGGGAATTCCTCAAATCGCCCACCCTGAACATCAGGCACATCTTGTTGTCCCGCACCGAGATCACGGCATTGTGGGAGAACATCAACGTCTCTGCTCGGTTCTTGGGTTGTGAAATCTTTACAAACATACACCCTACCATCATAGCGTTGACAATTGACCCCAATATGGCCTGCACCATTAGAAGTATTATCCCCTCCGGACACTTCTCCGTGATCACCCGATAGCCATACCCGATGGTGGTCTCAGTTTCGATGGAAAAGAGGAAAGCCGACACAAAGCTGTTGAGGTTTTCAACGCAGGGGGTCCAGCCCTCCTCGTCGGCGTGTAGGAGATCTCCTCGTATCAGTGCAATCAGCCACCATAAAAACCCAAAAAACAGCCAGTTGACCACGTAGACCAAGGTGAAGATGAAGAAACTGAGGCGCCATCTTAAGTCCACTAGTGTCGTGAAGAGGTCGCTGAGATAGCGGTAGGTCTCTTTAACGTTTCCGTGATGGACGTTGCACTTGCCGTCTTTCTGGACGTAGCGCTGACGGGGTTTCTTAACCGGATCAGAGATGAGGTGGGTGCGGTCTGTGGGGATCTGGGATTCCCTCAGGTGCTTGGGGAGTTTCTTCACCTGCTGGATGGAGGTAGAGAAAAGTAACAATTTCAGTATGACGTGCGGTAGTGTATAGTAGAAGTATTTCTACACTTGACTCTTGAACTTTATGAACTTGAAGGGCTCTATTTGAACATTCTAAGTGCGATTAAAGCTCTTGGGGCCAGATGGAATCTGCGGACATTTTTTGCTATATCTGCGAAGTATTTTGTTAAAAATCTGCAAATTTATGTAGAATGATTTTGGAAGTATCATTCATTCATTCATTCATTCATTTTCTTTTCGGCTTAGTCCCTTTATTAATCTGGGGTCGCCACAGCGGAATGAACCGCCAACTTATCCAGTATTTGTTTTACGCAGCGGATGCCTTTCCAGCTGCAACCCATCTCTGGGAAACATTTATACACACTCATTCACACTCATACACTACGGACAATTTAGCCTACCCAATTCACCTGTACCACATGTCTTTGGACTTGTGGGGGAAACTGGAGCACCCGGAGGAAACCCACACCAACACGGGGAGAACATGCAAACTCCACACAGAAATGCCAACTGAACCAGCCGAGGCTCGAACTAGTGACCTTCTTGCTGTGAGGCGAGCGTGCTACTCACTACGCCGCTGTGGCGCCCCTTGGGAGTATCATATATAACTAAAACCTTAATTTATAAAATAAAAAGTAATATTTTTAACTTTTATTTAATGTTTACAATGCGAATCCAATTAGATCCTCTTTATTTGGTAAACGAAGTCTCTCATATAATGTATTTACTCAAAGACAGAAAATAGTACTTTACAAACTGTATTGTAAATAAATCAATATTTTCATATTAGTCAATATTGTTACTGAAATTAATTTAAAAACTGAATAAATATACATTTACACACATTTACTCAAGTAAATAAACAGAATCAATGATGGGCTAAAAATCTGTGGAAATCTGCGGAATTCTGCAAGCGCAGATTCCGTGTGGCCCTATGGCACAAAAGCATTAAGGCCATGTCCGAATCCACTTTTGCTATTTTAAGGATGGAAAAATACAATTTGCGCCCGACGCATGGTCTAATAGGGTTGTGCTTATTCTCTTAATGAGTTATGGGTGTGTTTTGAGCATAACGTGCATAAAACCAATCAGATTCTCATCTTCCATTTCCTTTAAGAGTCATTTGTATCGCGCCATGACACACTTGCTATTAACATGCCGGACTTTATAGGTGGAAAAACTAAACGATTCACTAGCGAGAAAACAGTTAAACAGAGCATCTGCAGCGTGAGGATAAAGAGCAAGCCTTCTCCATTCAGCCTTTTTACTTTCTCTTTACTTTTACTCTTTACTTTACTCCTTTACTTTTGTGGAGTACGTGGTGGACTCACTCCACTGAAGACATCAATTAGCCTACTGTACGTATTTAATTTTGTAATTTTGTTTAAGCACAAAGATTTGTTTCAAAACTATGGTAACACTTTATTTCGATGGTCCATTTGAGTATTAGTGGACTGTCTGCTTAATATCTGTTGATACTGACATTCAACAGACATTTAACTGACTATAAGAAACTTTGCAAGTACATGTCAACTTACACTAACCCTACCCCCAACCCTAACCTAACAGTCTACTTATAATCTAATGAGCATTAGTTGCAATGTAACCTAAATTCAACAAACGGACCGTCAAAATATAGTGTGACCAAAACGATTTCTAAATTCAGTTCTAATTTCCAGCAAATTAATAAATGAACAATAATAACAAAGTGTGGTCAAACAACTTATATCCATTTATATCCAAACACATGTCCTGTTCTTATGTTCTTTATGTTTTTTTTTATTAAAACAAATATAAATATGTATATAATAAATAATACTGCTAATAATAATAACATTATACAAATGCAAATTGTCGTGAATATACTAACAGAGCCAGATTCCAGAGCCCCCCAAAGGTAAAGAAGGCATAGAGGTAGTGCTTTGTATATTTATGTAGAAAATAACAACTTTTTGACAAATTAATCGCTAAAGAAGCTACTGTACATCCTGTGTGTATTAAGCAATGTGTACGAGTGTTTTGCACCCACATAGGCACATAACTAACACGCTCTTTAAATTGCAAAAACGCTGCGCCATTGACTTTAGAATAGCTTTTAGTTCGCTTTTTAGTTTCAGTTATAGCAAATAGCAAAAATTGGAATAGCAAAGCGGCAACAATGCGCCATAACACAACTCCTTTATAGACCAGCTTGCCCATGAGTAGGGCCACACGGAATCTGCGCGCGCAGAATTCCGCAGATTTCCGCAGATTTCCGCAGATTTCCGCAGATTTTTAGCCCATCATTTATCCTGTTTATTTACTGGTGTAAATATGTGTAAATGTATATTTATTCTGTTTTCAAATTAATTTCAGTAAAAATATTGATTAATATGAAAATATTAATATGATTTATTTACAGTACAGTTTGTAAAGTAGTAATTTCTGTCTCTTAGTAGAGATTTTATTCGAGAGACTTGCTTTGTTTACCAGATAAAGTGGATTTTCTAATTGGATTTGCATTGTAAACATTAAATACAAGTTAAAAAGGTATTACTTTTTATTTTATATATTATTTTTTTTGTTATGATGTTCCTAAAATAATTCCGCATAAATCCGCTGATTTTTAACAAAATGCTCCGCAGAAATAGCAAAAAATGTCCGCAGATTCCGTCTGGCCCTACCCATGAGTCCACAAAGTGGTTTAAATGGATTTGCTATTTAAAAAACGTGACTATGAAAATTGCAACAAGTTATTTCCGACGTGCCGTATTGCGCCAGGTGTATGACAGGGCCCGTTTAAGTTTCAGAACCTGGCATTTTTTTGTTCATTTGTTTGGTTCTTTTAGGCATGTATGAGCAGGCAATTGCACAAAGCTTTACACCAAAACAACTAGCCAAAGATTCCTTGGACAAGGTTGTCTTGGCCTGATTGAACACAAACGTTGGACCAGTTTGGTGGCAGTGAGAAAGCAATCAAACTTTTTTGTACCAAACATAATGGGCTTTCTTTATGCAATAACAAAAATGCTGTTCTGATGAATACTTGCTCTATACAAATGATTTCTGATATTACATTTAAACTCATTGAACTCATTGCTTTAAAAGTTCAGCCCTTTAATGAGACCTTTAAAATTATTAAAGACCTTTAATCAAATTTCGGGAGGAGCACGTGCAGATGTTTCAGCAATTCAATACGTTATTGAACTCATTGTAATTAGGAACGGTTCAGTTGACTTAACTTAATTTTTATGATTATGCACATAGTTTATGCTTAATCATTTTAAGGCAATCGCTTGTTTTTAGGTATAGTTATCCCTTTTCACAAGTGTGAAAATATTTATACAATTTATAATTTATCAGTTATGGGAATTCATGTTTGTCGAATCCATCTTGATGGATGACGCAGAGGAACGTAAACAAGGGGGGATTTTGCCAACGAGAATAAACACACTTTGACGCACAATGAAACGTTCCCTTGTAAAAGCGAGCTGAACCATGAAGAAAATGCAACATTGTCAGAAATTAAGTCCCTGTTTTTGTAACAAAGCAAGCAATTTACCAGCCCATAAACACCCTAAGAAAAATGCTGAGTTTTTATTCTGTAAACAGGAACAAATTCAAAATAACAACGATGATAAAACGAGCTTCAGCATCAGCAAGTCTGAACCTGTAGACCTATATTAAGCATCACTGCCAGGAAGTGCACTGGTTGAACACATGTGAGAAGCGATGCTTCCTACAGGACCTGCTGTGTTGCCCTGTACCCGAGCATATTTTGTAAGCCAGGTCAATAGCCTCCATCTGCTTCTTCTACAGTCATAATTATTAGCCCTCCTGTATATTTATCCCCCAATTTCTGTTTAATTAAATTCACTTTTATTTCTATACACTGTAAAAAAAAATGGTTGTGATTTCAACGGTAAAAAAACTGTAAAAATTCTACAGTAAAAATCTGGCTAGCAGTATTTTCCTTATATATAAGCGGTGAATAACAGTAAATCGACTTTCCCAGAATTCCCTGCACGGCAAATCACTTTTTACGCTTTTTGTTGACATTACTATGGATGTTTTCAGTTGTTGCCCCATCAGTGATGTACATTAGAGATTTATGTTATATCTAATGTTGATAAACGATGTTTATTTCATGACTTTAGTTTAATGTGTGTTACCGTACAGGTGTTCAGTAGCTGTGTGAATGACACTGAGCACCTTCTAGACACTGATGCACTTTTCTGCTTGTTTGTGATGAGCATTGGTTCATTATATAACTTTCTAATCACCACCTGCATATGGCTGTGTTAACGGTGTCTATCTGTGTATCAAAAGATGTGTAGATTTTGGTAATTTAAAATACAGACATATTACCTCTGTAAGTGAATGAAATACAGTAGTTTACCATAAAAATGAGAAATTACGTTTATAGTTTGTACCGTTTTTTTAACGGTGAAATCCTGGCAACCACAGCTGCCGTTTTTTTTTTTTTACCGTAACTTTTACGGATTTAATTTTTATAGTGTAGCACTTTTACAAAGTAGATTGTGTCAAAGCAGCTTCACATTGAAGATTATAGTATATTTAAACAGTGTCAGTACAGTTTTCAGAGTTGAAGTTCAGTTTAGCTCTGTGGTTTAATCTTCACTACTGAGAGTCTAAACATTGATGCGCGGGAGAGATTTTTACGGAGAGAAGAGTTTTTTTTAACACATTTCTAAAGCATAATAGTTTTAAGAACTCATTTCTAATAGCTAATTTCTTTATCTTTGCCATGATGACAGCACATAATATTAGATTAGATATTTTCCAAGATACTAGTATTCAGCTTAAAGTGACATTTAAAGGTTTAACTACTGTAGGTCATTAGGTTAACTAGGATAATTAGGCAAATCATTGTATAGCCAAATAATAAAAATAAGCCTAACCCTTTAACTGGCCCACCAAGAATAACATTTTTGGATTGCATTTCTTAACTCCTAATGTCGCTAGTTAACACACTCAATGCATTTTTTTTAACACATCCCATAATTTCTAAAATATCAACCTCTACCAAATGGTTGATCTGTCGGTTTATGGTAAAGGTGCCGGTGGAAATACACATACTTTGAAAAATCTGAACATATGAAGTGTAAGAGCGATTTATTTAAAAACATAATCAAAATAAAACATTTTTGAACACTAAATTATCTTAATTTTTTAAAGGAATGCCATCAAATATTTCAGATTTGCATTTAACATGTTTTCTTGTATTGTTGTTTTACATTCATTCATTCATTCATTTTCTTGTCGGCTTAGTCCCTTTATTATTCTGGGGTCGCCACAACGGAATGAACCGCCAACTTATCCAGCATTTGTTTTACGCATATACTCTTCTAAAGCATAAAAACACCATCATATGTTTGCAGATATTTCAGGAACATGCTCAGTGAGCATTCTTGTTTATTTGAAAAACAATGCTGAAGTCAGATATTCTGCTTTGGAAATGTGTTTTCCGTGCCGGAACGCTGTCTTTGTTTTGGTCATTTTAACCCACCCAATGCCAGTTTAGCCAATTATATTCCAGCACTCCAGGTTGCCTTGGTGGAAAACAGCGTATTTCATTCATTCATTCAGAAAGGCTCTGAAAGCATGCGTCCGTGACCGAAATGCGACCTCTGGTGGACAGTAGCAGACTTCGAAATGAGACAGATTCAGTTCCACATGAGGTTATTAATTAGCAAATGATATAAATATCACGAGTGTAAACATTAGGTGAGCAGATTACACTGTAACCGCGTGTCCTAACAACACGCTTCATGACGAGATACGCAGTGATGAGCAATTTAGCTGTTTGCACCAGATGAAACACGACAGAAATGTAAATACAGCCATTCAGAAGCACAGAATATGCACTCACTCCAAAATGGTAAGGTTTATAATCTATTTAATACATATTAACCCTCTTTAACATTATTAAATGTACATGCTGAATCACGTGTTCAGTACTAAAGTTAAATTTCAGACGGTTAATTTTATTTTCCAGGTCTGAGGTGAACTATCTGCTGCTGCTTTCAGTATACGGCTATAAATGTCATGTAAAACGGCATTCAAACTCACATTGTTAGCATTTAACACTGAATAAAGCACATGAGGTTTACCTAAGGTGATCACTGTCAGTTTTCTGTTGTTCAGCTGTGAGAAACAGAAGCCGTTTCTAATATATCAGCTCGAGTTGTTGGTTAGGACAAAAACTCCTTTTAATATGAAGAATATTCCTTCTGTCGCGTGCTGTTGCTTTTATTTAGAGCACGGTTTAAATCACTCGCTCCTGTCCTCAATCTGGCAACCTGCACTTGCATTTGTTTTGATCCAGGAGTGCAATACCTAGTTCAACCACTGGGTGTCAAACTTACATACTGCACCTTTAAAGGCTTAACTATTGTCGATTCATTAGGTTAACTAGTCAAATCCTTGTATAATGATGGTTTGTTCTGTAGACAAAAAAAATTGCTTAAGGAGACTAAATATATTGACTTTAAAATGGTTTTAAAACTGCTTTTATTCTAGCCGAAATAAAACAAATAAGACTTTCTCCTGAAGAAAAAAATACAGGAAATACTGTGAAAAATTCCTGAATCTGTTCAAAATAATTTGGGAAATATCTGTAAAAGAAAAGAAGACATCACAGCAGTGTGAATACTTGACTTCAACAGTGTCTCTTCACTCGTGAGCCGTGCAGTGATATAGTTGCCAACATCAAGCAGAGGCACGCTCACGCTGTTCTTTCCTAACAATGACAGTGTTTTGATATCTTTTGCAACCATAATGACATTGTCACAGTACGTCCCCGCACAAAGTACAGATCACTGGAACATAAGAGCACTAAGTGTTTTTTTCTTTGTCTATTGTTGGTCTCTCACTCGTCACTCTCTTTGGCTCTACTGTATCTTGGCCCTAGTCCATTACTGTTTTACACCATCTCCGTGGGACACTTCCCTATTCATTCATTCGTTTTTCTTCATGTTTTACGCAGCGGATGCCCTTCCACCTGCAACCTAGTACTGGGAAACATCCATACACACTCATTCACACACACTCTCATACACTCCGCCCAATTTAGTTCATCCAATTTACCTTTAGTGCACGTGTTTGGACTGTGGGGGAAAGCGGAGCACTATGGATGTGATCCGATCAGGTTTTTTTGCTCTCAAGTCCGATTCGTCTGATTTTGATTTAACAAAACACGTTCCGATATAATAAATAAAAATGAAATAAAATCTAGGTTCTACTGCTCCATAAGCATAAGAAATCCAGGGTGGTGGGTCACTCATTGCGATCATATGTGCTATCTGGGCTATAATGTTTTTTCTCTCCTCCTCAAACTCTCCTGCAGCGTGAGCTGGCTCGTCTTCAGTTGGGTTGCCTGGTTAAACTCACTGTATTGTGTCGGGTGTTCCCTTTTGAGGTGCCTTATCAGGTTTGTTGTGTTAAATAGGTCCCACTTTATATTAAGTGGCCTTAACTGATATGTACTAACACTGCAATTAATAATTTGTAACAGTGTATTGTGTAAATGCATGTTATTACATTGTACTTATGATTGATTAAATACATGCATGTTCATTCATTCATTCATTTTTCTTGTCAGCTTAGTCCCTTTATTAATCTGGGGTCGCCACAGCGGAATGAACCGCCAACTTATCCAACATTTGTTTTACGCAGCGGATGCCCTTCCAGCCACAACCCATTTCTGGGAAACACATCCATACATTCTCATTCACACACATACACTACGGACAATTTAGCTTACCCAATTCACCTGTACCGCATGTCTTTGGACTGTGGGGGAAACCGGAGCACCCGGAGGAAACCCACGCAACCACGGGGAGAACATGCAAACTCCACACAGAAATGCCAACTGGCCCAGCCGGGGATCGAACCAGTGACCTTCTTGCTGTGAGGCGAGCGTGCTACCCACTAGGCCACCGTGGCGCCTACATGCATGTTATTATCTGTAATTAATTTCTGTAATTACATCTTTAATTACACTGTTGACCATCCCTTACACTTTAACCTATCCTTAAACTTAGCTATACCACCAAACCTGTTCCTAAACCTACCAGTATCCCACCTCAGTAGTGCCAGAAGTGATCTGCAATACATTATGAACACAGTAAGTACACTGTATTTGTTTTTGTATGCAGGTATATAGTAGTTCAGGCCACTTAATATACAGTGGGACCGTTAAATGTAGCCTTTTCCCTTCCACCTTATGCAATTCCAAGTTTACGTATCTCACAGTTTGCTATGGCAATATTGTCGTCATCAACTTTATAATACCTCCAGACTGCAGACATACTCGCGCTTTCCACTTCAAGCTGCTTTCGTGTTGTTGTTGTTGCTGGCGTTTAATCAATAGCGTCTCTGCAACAAAGTAATGTCATCCCGCTCGCGTTTCTCAAGTCAAGTGAGAGTCAAGAAAGAGGTCTGACTCTGTGCTACTGCATAACTATAGATGGGTTAAAGTATATATATTAGGGCTGTCCAAAAATTAATTGTGATTAATCACATCCAAAATAAAAGTTTTACATAATATTTGTGTGTGTACTGTGTATATTTATATTATGAATATATAAATACACACATGCATATACTTAATAAAAGGTTGGCTTATATTTAGATATATAAAAAATATATGTGTATGACACAAATTTTACATTTGAATATGATGTAACTACTTTGATGTAACTTTTTTATATATAGTTTTGGCTTCTATGAATGTGTTTATCACATATACATAATAAATATATATAACACACACACATATTATGTCAAAACAAACTTTTATTTTGGATGTGATTAATCACGATTAATTTTTGGACAGCCCTAATATATATATATATATATATGTGTGTATATTTGTGTGTGTGTGTACATATGTATGCATGTAAGGATGTACAGTATGCGTGTGTGTGTGTGTGATCAAAACAATAAGACCATTTTATTTTATTGTTGTATTTTTTTGTTCCTCTTTTGAGCGCACACACACACATGGTCAACAAACATTTAAATAAAAGAAAATAAAACCTTAAAAACATTTGGCTATTGTTTTCTGAAGATTAGTCAGTGTCATTCTAATAAATCCAAGTATCTTCATGACATAAAAAGGGCTTCGAGGTTTCCTAAAACACGATGAGATTGTCAATGTAACATTACTCACTTACCATAGTACAAACAGTAAAACTCTACTACACGCACGTTACATGAAGGTACAATAAAACTGTAAAACGACACCAGTGAAAGCGTTCGAGTGCAGACGCGAGTCATTCATGTGGAGTTATTTGTTAGTCCAGAGAATGATTCATCTGAAAACTCTTCACTGTGAACTCTCTGAACTGGTTTGCGCTCACAGAAAGTGTGTCTGTTTGCATATTGGACATCAGTGTTGTTGTGGGATCACCCATGATCAAGTGAAACGCTGGCAGTGCCACGACAGAAAGCGCTAGTCCATTTACTGTAAACACACTGCATTCAGCCAATGTGTTCGACCACACACAAACACACTGAAGGAATGCGTTACAGATCACGTCCATCAGAACACACACACTGTTTACATCCATCACTTCCTTAAGGAGAGATGCAGCTTCTCCTTATTTGGCAAAAGAATATGACAGAATATCTTTAGTCATAATCGCACTTACATACTGTGATGCACTCATGATCTCCTTAATATTGGTGCTGAGACAGATTTAACCTGCTCTTCAGGTGTTTCTAATGTGGTCATGTGAGTCAATCGGTTCCCAGAAGGCAGACGGTAGACATATTACAGCTGTAGTTCTGCTGTTGCATCATACAGTAGGCATGAACTGCAGACATTGGATTTTTATCTACAGTAATAGCAATACATGATTTTGACTCACACTCACTCGTTCTACACTGAAGAGTGATGTTTGTTCACAAGTCCAAACACATGCGCTATAGCTGAATTGGATGAAGTAAATTGGCCGTAGTTTATGAATGTGAATGAGTGTATATGAATGTTTTTCAATGCTGGGTTGCAGCTGGAGGGGCATCCACAGTGTAAAACATATACTGGAATAGTAAACAGTTCATTCCGCTGTGGCGACCCCTGATATATAAGGGACTCCACTTAAATTTTTAAGAACTAATGAGTTAACTTAATTCCTTCAAGTTGTCCGAACACAAATCGATTGTGTGGAACTCTGCATTTTTTACAGTGTATATGTATATCTATCGTTCTATCCATCTATCTATCTATCCATCTATCCATCTATCTATCTATCTATCTATCTATCTATCTATCTATCTATCTATC
>CAIGQQ010003895.1:2684480-2697870 GCA_903798035.1 Danio albolineatus
TTGGATGTGATTAATCACGATTAATTTTTGGACAGCCCTAATATATACATATATATTCGAGTCCTGATCGGGAGGTCTGATCTGATTCCAGATTCCGATCTTCCGATTCGGATCGAGTCTGAAACTGTGTGATTGGCCCGATTTCTGATCACGTGATCGGATCTGGATATTGTGCTTTATGAATGTCTACACCTACCCCAGCCCTAAACCCAACCTCACAGTAACCTGTTGGGTTTTATTAACGTCTACACCTAAACCCAACCTCACTGTACCCTGATGTGTTTCATTGATATCTGCACCACCTAAACCCAACCTACTAGTGGAATAAGACGCTCCCAGTTGGAGATCACCCAACCTACTTTCAGTGTAATCCCTCCCACTTGGAGGTCTCCAGGCTGAAGTGATACCTACTTGACTGGCCCAACCATGACTCGAACCGGCGACCTTCTTACTGTGAGTAAGACAGTGCTAACCACTGAGCCACCATGCAGCCCAGTTATCACAGCCCTGCTTCATTATCTGTCTTGAAATATAAATTTGGAGGAACACCAAACCTTAAAAATTGGCTCTTAATGCTGTGTTTGCAATGTTTACAAAAAGCCAAAAAATAGGGGGGCCGCAGGTGTGTACGCTGTAGGGGGTCTCTGTGTGTGCTGGTTTTTCATAAGCACTTTATAGCTTGTAATTGACTGCCAGCATCATAACGTGACACCACGTTTCAATTAACAACCGGGCACAAATGGAGAGAGAGAGCGCCAATGTGTGCTTGTCTCATGTGGAGGGAACTGTGCTGCAAACTTGGAAGGGGCAAGGATTCTTATCCAGGCTTGCCAGTGTCCTGTGGGGGAGAGGAAGGTAATGGGGAAGTGTCCCACGGAGATGGTGTGGTAAAACAGAAATGTCTGATATAATGCGTGAGTTTGGAGCACCGCTGTGTTAAACATGCCGGAATAGTTGGTGATTCATTCCACTGTGGTGACCCATGATGAATAGAGACTAAGTTAAAGGAGAATGAGTGAAAGAATGTAATAACCGAGGCATTGAGGGGGGATGGGGTGGTTCTTCAATAATTAATTACTAGAGCCAGATTGCACGTAGCCTCAGCCATCTAACAGCACTCGTCAATGTCAAAGTGATTGAGATAACCAATCAAATCAAAGTGGGCGGGTTAACGCTTTTCAGAAGCACAGTGTAAGTAATTGCACTGTGTCAGTTTAATGCTGGACGAGGGCAAGGTATGACTGGAGGATAGCAAGACATTTAATATAGTAAGTATGTAAGTAGACTTTACTTATAAAGCACATTTAACTTCAGTTTGGCACTAAGTGCTAAACAACACCAAAACACACATTCTACAACAGAATAAAAAGGAAATAATTTAGAATTTAGCAGACATTATCCAATTTTTATGCCATTTTTAAAATTGAAAATGGGTTAAAATTGACATGATTATAGTATTTTGTGTGTTTTAACACTCTACACAAAGATAAGACTATGAATGTGTGGATATTACACATTAGTGAGGTAAATTTAAAATGAATAGTAAAGCTAGAATTGCATTTATGGTTCAATGTCCTATTAGTTATAAAACTAATTGGTACCACAATTGGGCAACACAGTGGCGCAGTAGGTAGTGCTGTCGCCTCACAGCAAGAAGGTCGCTGGTTTGAGCCTCGGTTGGGTCAGTTGGCATTTCTGTGTGGAGTTTGCATGTTCTCCTCGTGGTTGTGTGGGTTTCCTCCGGGTGCTCCGGTTTCCACCAAAAGTCCAAAGACATGTGGTACAGGTGAATTGGGTAAGCTAAATTGTCCGTAGTGTATGAGTGTGAATGAGAATGTGTGGATGTTTCCCAGAGTTGGGTTGTGGCTGGAAGGGCATCCGCTGCGTAAAACAAATGCTGGATAAGTTGGTGGATCATTCCGCTGTGGCGACCCCAGATTAATTAAAGGGACTAAGCCGACAAGAAAATGAATGAATGGATTAAGATTTACATGATTATTGTATTATTGTATAAGATAAGACTATGAATCTGTGGATATTAGTAGGTTAAAATTAAAATGAGTAAGGCTAGAATTGCATTCGTTGTTCAATTTCCTACACGTTATAAAACTATATGGTAGCCTAATTTTCCAGACAATATTATGGCCTTTTATTTAAATACTCACATTTCAATTCGTGAATGCAAAATGCAAAAGGAATATATTAAATATATTTAAATGATTAATACATTTAAATGAAGTGTATATAATTAACTGTGTATATTTTTACTGTATGTATATTACACTGCCCGCTAAAATACTTGATTGAGCATAGTGTAATCAGCTAGTTTACATAATTAAGATTATATAACTGTTATACAATATATGGTAACACTTTATTTCGATGGTCCATTTGAGTATGAGTAGACTGTCTGCTTAATATCTGCTGATACTGATATTTAACAGACATTTAACTGACTATAAGAAACTTTGCAAGTACATGTCAACTTACACTAACCCTAACCCTAACCTAACAGTCTACTTATAATATAATGAGAATTAGTTGCAATGTAACTTAAATTCAACAAACAGAACATCAAAATAAAGTGTGACCCAATACATACAAAGAGAATATTAAGCTTCTATAGCACAAACACACGCTCACACAAAAATATAAAACTTTTTGTCTTTTAATTACTATACTATATATAGTACTACAATTAATTAAGTCACATAAATAAAAGGATGATTGGATGGACAGATAGTTTGGGATCTGCTAAGTATTCATTAAAATGTTTATTTAATAATAATTAATAGTAAAATATGAATACATTTTTAATATATGATTAATATTAAAGTATAAAAATCCATTATTTTTCAATGTATTTTCTAAATGATAAAGATTGGTCTACAACGGTCTAGTTCATAATTAAGTCACAGACATTTGAATCTGTTATTGATACTGACCTCTCTTGGAGTCACTCCTATCTCCATGTCGTGGTCCATGTGGACGCGAGAATCTCCTGCCATCCTCAGCTTTGACTACAAACCTGAAAAAGAGACCAAAAAGAGTGGAGAAAAGCAATGTATTGTGCCCCTTTGGAGAGATTTGTCATAAGAAAAAAGTTCTGCTGTACATAGACACACACAAGACAATACATAACATAAACATGAACAATCCTAATGCTAAAATACATCCCAATATAAATACTGTTCCATTAAGACAATCGTTTAAAAATACAATGTGCACCCTCTGTCATGCCAACCAATGCAGTTATCTTATTATTTTAACTATCCTATCCTCAATGCTCATTATAGTGCATGTGTTTGGACTGTGGGGGAAACTGGAGAACCCGGAGGAAACCTACGCCAGCACGGGAGAACATGCAAACTCCACACTGAAATGCCAACTGACCCAGCCAAGACTCGAATCAGCAACCTTCTAGCTGTGAGGCCACATTGCTGACCACTGAGCCACCGTGCCGCCCTTGTTTTACGTTCAATCCACTTAAATTTATATATATATAAAAACAATTAAGTTAACTTAATCGATTTGTGTTGGGACAACATGAAGGAATTGTTTGGATTTGGAACCCAGCGAGTGAACTTCGGAATTTAGCACTCTAAGCTCTAATACATTACTCTTATCCTTTTCGGATGGACGAGTGTCATTACATGGATTTATTGTGTCCTATTGGAATATGGGATGGTTTGTTTGAGGATTACCACTGTTTACAGCTCCACAAACAAGTCGCATCGAAAATCAGGGTTAATCAGATCTGCTAATGTCTCACTCAGGTGTGTAAACTAATTAATCATTTCAAAAAGCCCGGGAAAGGCTGTTCAACCACGGTTGTCTGACTCGCTAATGAGCAAACAGAGAAATGAAACCCGACTGCTCAAGTTTTCACGTTAAAGCAGCGGTTCCCAAAGTGCAGGTCGGGACCTCCTGAGGAGTCGCAGGGTTATGAGGAGGGTTTGCTTGGTGATTTCCAAAATAATTACATTTTGTTAAATATAGTCCTTATATACATATAGCTAAAATACTGTAAAAATATCTGTTAATTAAGTGTTTTCCATTTATTTACGATTGTGAATTGCATTATGGGATGTTGATCTCTGCTCTGTCGACTTTTGATGTTGAAAGTTCAACTCTACAGTAAAACAAAGTGACTTTTAGCGAAGACTCTAGAATACAGCAGACGTGTCACTCGAATAGTTTTGAATGTCGAAAGGTGCAATGGTTAATATGGTACAAAATGGTGCAGATGATTGATTGCTGTCAATCAGCTTTCTCCTCAACATTTTAAATGCCTCAGTGTTGTTTAATGCTAACAATGTGAAGCGCATTTTCAGAAACCCTCCTCCACCTGTGTTTCCGGGTTACATGTTTCTTAGTTTTGCTGCAGTGCACACTCAGAAATAAGGGATAAAAACTGTCTCTCTGGTGTTACCTTTTCAAAAGGAACATTTTTGTACTGTACAGGTGGACATTAGTACCTTTAGGGTACACTTTTGTATCTTTAAGGTTCCCTTTTGTACCTTTAAGGTACTATGAGGTATACATTTGTACTTTTGGGTTTTAATATGTGCCTTTACGGACCTGTTAGGAACAAAAATGTACCTTTTGAAAAGGTACAGCTCCATTGACAGATTTTGTACCTTTATTTCTGAGAGTGTGTGTTATATTCTGAGATTTTATGCGAGTATACTGGCAAGTCTCAGTTATCAAGCCTCAGTACTTGCTTGGTCATAATAATCAAAGCCGCAGCAGCAGCATAGCAGATTTATTCCGACAAGACCAAACACATCAACATTACCATTTACATAATAAATGTCATACTAAATATCTATGACAGTTATCATAAAAGAAAAAGGTTAGTTGACTCCAAAAATGTAATTTACTCACCAATGAGGACCCTTAAGTGTGTAAAAGCCTTTATGGGTTTCTTTCTTCTTTTGACCAAAAAAAATGAAGATATTTTGAAAAAAGCTAAAAACCTCCTACACTCTCAGAAGTAAAGGTACAGGAGCTGTTACTGGGGCAGTATCTTTTCAAAAGGTACATATTTGTTCCCAAAAAGTCCACAGTGGTTCCTCAAAGGTGCACATTAGTGCCTAAATGTACCTGAAAAGTACCTTTGAGGTATCATTATAGACCCTTCAGGTACAAATATGTACCTTTTGAAAAGGTACTGCCCCGGTGACAGCTCCTGTACCTTTACTTCTGAGAGTGTAGCAAATAATTTTGTGTATAAAAGACGTCTAATAGACATCTAAACATAGACAGCATGGCTAAAACAAGGCTAAACTTGGGCTGTCAGTGAAAATCTAATAGACATGAAGAATAGCCGAAACTGGTTGTCAAACAGACAAATTAAGACAGGCTTTATACTGCATGTGTAGTCATTCATTTCTGTGTTTTTAATGACTAGTCTAGTTTTGGCTTATTCTTAGAAGTCTATTAGATTTAATAGTTTAATCATTTTTATTAGGTTTTCACTGACAGCCCAAATTTAGCCTTGTTTTAAGCCGAGTTCAGACTGCATGATTTTAGCCCTGATTTTGACTCGCCGACAGGTTTTGAGAAATCGCAGACAAATGCCTGAAATCACAGGCGAATCAGTGCTCGTTCACGAGAGTGACAGTCACACAATATGAACTATCAATGACACGATCTGAGAGAATCGCTGATGAGTCGCTGATGCCCGTGAGATATTTGGCTGCTGAATATCTGGAGCTGTCGGCGATTCAAATCATGCCGTGTGAAATGTGTTCTGACTGAAAATAACATCAGCGATCGCCTACAGCCAATCAGAGAGCTGCATTCACTAGTGTGGGGGTACCTGCAGGCCAGCGGGAGGTTGAGGAGAAGTTAAAAGCTCATTTTCAGTTTATTCGGACACAAGAAATGGAGGGAAAATGAGTGAAAATTTGGCAGGAGCCCCTGTGTGTGTTTGACGTGTCGTGTGAGCAATATCACAACCCAACCCGCTCAAACAATAAAATAGTTGAGGAGAAATTGCTAATTCCCTTCAAAGCCAGATGAGCAAATATGTACATTTCTACCCCATTAAAGGCTTCTTTCTCGGTATGTAGTTAATAACTAAAGATATACTACGAGTTTTTGGGTGTAAGACCTAGTTTGGACAAAGTTGTCTGTGATTCTTCCTATTTTGAAGTCATGCAGTGTAAAACTCCCTGTCGCCGATCCATCTTGCAGTGTAAACAAAGCAGCGGCAGAACACTAGCCCAGATAGTCATGCAGTGTGAACACATCTGTGACACGACTACTTTGAAAATCATGCAGTCTGAACTCTGCATTAGTCCAGACGACTATGTTTAGACATCTATTAGACGTATATTAGACATCTTTTAAAAACTAAAATGCTTGCTGGGCTTTGACTTTCATAGTAGGACAAACAAGTGCTAATTCTTTACATCTTTCTACAAAATTTGGTCATTTGTGTTCATCAGAAGGAATAATCTCAAACAGATTGAGTACAAAACAAGAGAGTATTTTTTATTTCATTTTTGGGCGAACTATCCCTTTAAAGAATGACGAGATCGAACAAGCCGTGCACCTTTGGGGCAACATCTCCGTTGGTTACTTGAAGGATTAAATCAAAGCTCACAGGGGACGTGTATACGTTCTGAGTGTGCGGATTGAGTTTAATTTGTGCCTAAAACAGGCTGGCAGTCTCAGCTGTTCCACGCTCCCTAAAGACTCCCTGCATCAGCAGCGTCACGCCATCAAAGCTGCTGCCGTCTCCATCATCCAGTCAGCTCTCGCGCAAAACACACACACAAGAAACGCCAACCTGGGTGAGCGACTCTGGCAGCTCCATATCTCCGTTCTGACACATTTAGTGTTCACCTGTCAAATCTGTGGAGCTGATAGGCCCTGAACAGAGAGTACTGCTGGAGCGGAGGACAACAAAAAAGATGATGGCTACATAGTTTTGGTTTCCAAACTTGAAATGGATGAAGTGGAGGCTCATAAGTAATCGATTTAGAAAGGTCTGCTCAGGGCAGCAGCTCTGTGTGTCAAATAAATAGACTTGACTCGCAGGTTGCGTCAACAGGGTTTGCTGTTAACATCGTGCTAAGATTAAAAAACAGCTAGCGGCATAAAAATAAACACAATGGAACACAAAAATTATGGTTGACTACAGCAAGTGAAATAACAACTACTAAACATGCAGTTGCTTCTTATTGAGCAAAAATGTCTTTAAAGGGGACCTATTATGCACAAATCACTTTTATCTGTAAGGGATAATCAAAGGCTTGCCGTGCGTTAAAGGATTTTAATGCATGATGTGGAGGCAAAGGACCACACGACGCGCAGTGCAGCGGTCGCCTCCGCAAAGTGCATTAAAATCCTTTAACGCAAGCCATTGATTATCCCGCTTATTCCATGGTCATTTGCCAAGGTAGGCCTAAGTTTAATATAGTTTTGCTGTTTGCAGCGCAATATTTGTCCGATTTATTTATTTATTTATTTATTTTTTGTCCGTTTTTAGATGTTAGATTTTCTAGTCCCTCCACTGAATCAGCTGTGACAGAGTGACAGAGAAATAGAGAGAGCATGTGCGTGCTTTTTATACCTGCTAATATTATTAAGATGTGATTTCATCAGTCCGATCACAGGTGGACAAATTAGACATTCCCAGTCACACGTTTCTTTTGTCTTTCTACCTCTTCTCTGACGAGAAAGGATCTGTATAATAGCTTTATTTCCCTTAACATTACCTTTAATACTGCGAAAGCTGGCATACCTACAGTACAGTATAGCAGAATTTCCGCAATTTATATTTCATAATAAACATACAAATCTTATAAAAGGTACCATATCAATCAAATATGCATTCTCAAGTGTACTCTAGAGTCTTTGAAGCAAAAAAGTCTATTTCAGAAATCTCTGCTGTTAAATATAGGTTAATTTTGCATAATGAAAAAACATCAGGACAGGCAGGAGAACATTCTGCTTTATTTATCTTCTTTAAAACAAAAGCAATCAGCCAAACACGCAGGATCAGTGTAATATTACATTATTTACGCTCATAAATTATGAAACTTATCTCTGTGATCTGCCAAAAAAAATACACCTGAGAATAAAATAATAGGTTCAAATGTCCAGAGACTGACCGTTAGATACACCAAAGATTAATTAAAAATCCTGTTTAAACAACAGAGATGCAAGAGATTAGATCCAGCGGCATAGAACCAGAGATTCTCTGGCCGACATAAAGCTTCCCTCGGGGGGAGCCGTTCGCGGAGCTGCCGCTGACCGCCTGGAGCTTCCAACATTTTTAAAACGCAATTTTCATACACACAAACTGCCGATTTGATTTTATAATAATTACATTCTTGCTTTAAAAACTCTTAAAACTTGATTTTGTAGCATAGTTTATGAGTATTTTCCTAATTTTGCGTATTTCCCGTCCGCCATTAACAGCCCTCATTGGTTTCATGCGCAGCACATGCGAGTTGCTATAGTAACATTAAACGTTTGGGAGAAGCGCATTTATTTCCAACTGTGATCAAAACTGACTGGAACTACCTGTGCGCTTCAACGAAATATACCACACCCTCCAGCCAATCAAGAATTTCAACAGACCATGGAATATATATATATATATATATATATATATATATATATATATATATATATATATAGGAACATTCATTGGTTCTGCCACTATGCTGACACATAGGTGTTCATAGCTCCACCCTCTCATTTGAATTTAAAGCAACCAAATCAACACAATTAGGATCAAAGCCTAAAAGGGGCAGCTTCAGAGAGCCCTAAAACATTATTTGTGTATTATCTTGAGCTGAACACTCTATGGACATTAGACATATTTTGTAAAATGAGGCACAATAGTCACTTTAATTTAATTTAATTTAATTTAATTTAATTTAATTTAATTTAATTTAATTTAATTTAATTTAATTTAATTTAATTTAATTTAATTTAATTTAATTTAATTTAACTTTAAGTCACTTATATTTTCTTTATTGAACAAAAAAGTTTCCCACCTCATAATCCAAAGATGTGCTATAATAGTTAATTAGCAAACATTTAATTGTGTGTGTGTGTGTCACACATCAAAGCTCCTGAAAGCAAAGAAGTTCAAGCTGCTCCAAGATTGGCCAGCCCAGTCACCAGATATAAACATTATTGAGCACGTCTGGGGTAAGATGAAGGAGGAGGCGTTGAAGATGAACCCAAAGAGTCTTGATGAACTCTGGGAGTCCTGCAGGACGCTTTCTCTGCCATTCCAGATGACTTTGTTAATGCGTTATTTGAGTCATTGCAGAGATGTGTGGATGCAGTCCTCCAAGCTCATGGGAGTCACACACAATATTCATTCTGTCTCCACTGCAGCATGACTTTATATTCTATACTGGACATTATTGAAGGTTCAGTGAAGAGACTTAAGCAGAGTCAGACCGCACTGTCCTTATGAAATCATTTAAAATCAAGACATGATATTTTATAGTGGTAAAATAAGTGTAATCAAGAGGCCCTTGACTTTAAATAAGTCACTTCTGATACCAAATGATCAACTAGAAGTCAAGTTATTATTTGTTGTTCCTAAAACGTATAGGCAACAACACTTTTGTCAGGTAGTGTACTACCTTACTATTAATAAGAAGCAAATTAGTAGTTTACTGAGCTAAAAGTCTCAGTTATTGCTTTGTTAATAGCCTGAATTGTACATTAAAATAAAATGTGATTTTTTTGGTTTACTGTAATGGTGTATTATCCATTTAAATGAGACAATTTGAAGAGTTAAACTAGATAAAGAGAGTATCTTAGAAAGAAAATATGTCCGGTAGCTTTAGCATCGCAGGTTATGACTTACAGTATCTATGCTTTGTTTCCATCAACGTGTCATTGTGATGGAAAAACTGCTTTTTGGTTAGTTTAACTTTCAGATGTTATGCCATGGTGCATTAAGCAATCATTCAGCTCCAGATCCTGGTCACTCCCACACTGCACCTGTGCTCCCGTCGCTAATGCCATGCAGCTTCGTCTATGCTAATCGCTTACATAAGGTGCCTAATGACAGCGGAAAACTCCAATGATCCCCGACCGCCCATCTGCAAGTCATGATAGCATGCTCTGAAAATGTTTAGGATAGTGCTACGATTGTTTTCAGACTCACAATGCTGAGCTAAAATATACAGTCAAAGTCTAAATTATTCGTCCTCCTGTGAAATTTTCATAAAATATTTCCCAAATGATGTTGAACAGATTCAGGAATTTTTCACAGTATTTCCTCTAATATTTTTTTTTCTGGAGAAAGTCTTATTTGTTTTATTTTAGCTAAAATAAAAGCAGTTCTTAATTTTTTAAAAGATCAATATTATTACCCCCTTTAAGCAATATTTGTTTATAATTGCCTACAGAACAAACCATTGTTACACATTGACTTGCCTAATTACCCTAACTTTACCCTAATTAGCCTAGTTAAGCCTTTAAAGGGCTATGAAATCCCCCTCTTTCAGTTCAAGTCTACCTCAGAATAAATAAAAAAAATGCTCCATGATGGGCATGGAGCGCTGAGAGCAGAGGGAGGAGTGGGCGTGGCTGGCAGAGTAGGGGAGGAAGATTGGAGCAATGTCAGTCGGCTCACTAAATGAGACACAAACCGTGAGGAGACGCATGATTTTACAGTTTACACAGTTAAAATGCAAAGAAATAAACAGTAATTTAATGTCCTGCTGCATTTGGTATTCGTAATTTTAAATACGCATAACCACACTTTTATATCATTATAAAGATAATCGTGTTGATATAAAAAAATAGACCATTTTGAGCGATGTAAATGATAACAATGGTCCTAACGTATTTCCTGTTTTACATTTTTATTACTATTACATATTTATTTCATAATTATTTTTAATTTTCATAGCTTCCGAGAACCCAAAAAGGTCCACATGTTGATAAATAGTAACCCTATGGCAGGTTTTTTATTTTAAAGCTATCATTGAATTGCCTCTTGTTACAGTTATGAAATAGTTTGACAACAAGCTGGAAGTTTTCATGGGCCAATGATTTGACCACATTGGAATGGTCTATAGTACTTCTCTCCTCCTTAATCCCCGGGTCTGAATGCAGACACAGTGTACAGCAGTGCAGCAGGTCTCTTGCCCTGTCTATTCTGACCTTTAGATCTGCCGGTAATCTGGAGGATTTTAAACGTGTGAACACAGCAGCACGGATATAGGCGATGTGTCTGAATGGTCACGAAGTCAACTGATAAAAGACAAAGTCCACCATTCTCGACTTCTCGTACAGCTCTCCCGACAAAAATGCTTGCTGCAAACCAACAGCTTTGCTGTAATGGCGGGGAAAAGCATGCAACAAACCCTGTGGATCATGGAAACAAACTTTCACAAGCCTTCGTGAACGGCTATATACTGCTTGCCGTGAGCGGACGCGGTCTTACCCAGTCATTGAGTCTCACAGTTTGGCAGGTTTGGCCTTCGGAAAGCACATGCTCTCATGAATAATTAAGAAGCAGGGTCTTCTCATTGGATAAGAAAACTCCGCCATGAATAATAATGAGAAAGCGACGTGTCATCACTCCACTTGCAGATTCATGCAACGTCACCGATTTTAATCCATCTCAAAAATTATTTCAAGAGTTCACACTTAGATATACTTAGCGTTTATAGCAGGTTTGGCATGCTGTCCCGGGAGAGAACCCTGAGCTGGGACATATATGATTCCAAGGCTCCCGCCCAGTCAATAAGCATATAAGGGGATCCAAGATCAGATAGGTCTCGAAAGCTCCCCCTTAGAAAAGGGAGGAAAAAAGGAGGAGATGGGGTGGAAGGGGGGATTCTTCCAATACGAAGATAGAGCAGTAGGGAAAAAATGGTCTGTTTACAGTAAGCTTGGATCGCTCTGATTGGATTATTGCTGATTACAGATGATCAGCCAGGCGTGTTTAATCATATCACGTGCTCCTCTTGAAATTAGTTTATGAAACTTCACTTTAAACTCGGAAGATGAAATTAGCTGACAAAAGCTCAAAATGATACAGTTTTCCCCACAATTAAAGCTGACAGGAGCCAACGCTGTCTTACTGATGCTCAACACACACACACACACATCTGTTAACATCTTTTAAAAAAAGTACTCAAGGGTTCTTGAACCTTTGAATGTAACTTTAAGATGAATACTAGTATCTTGAAGAATATCTAGTCTAAAGCCGCCTTTCCACTGCACACGACATTTGGACCCGACTGTCGGAAAACTCCCCCTTGTGGCAGTCGCACAGAATTTTCAGTGTTGTCATGCACTATGGGGGAGATGATGATTCTTGTGGTGTCCGAAATAAAGTACAAAAAGAGGCATTCACCATGGTTTAATGAATACTGGAAACTCATAGACCTCAAAAACTTTTGGAGGGAATGTGGGGACAGCAGTTTTGTATTGCTCATTTAGGAATATAAATGTTTTGCTTTTTAATATAGACCTTTTTTCTGATTCAAAAAATAATGAAAATCTCCTATTTCTCATCTCGCGTGCATGGACCTGCTTGGACAATACTGGAAGACCTCAAATCCAGTCGGCCGGTCGCAGGAGGTCAAATATTTTAAGGGATGCGCAGCTCAAAATCTGATCCGAATTTTCTGCATAAGGAGATGATCGGAACTCCACGCATCTCCCGGACTACTCTCCATTGGAAAAGAATGACTGACGGTCTGTCGCTTGTCGTATGCAGTGGAAAGGCGACTTAATATTATGTGCTGTCATCATGGCAAAAAGCAAAATAAATCAGCTATTAGAAATGGGTTAATAAAACTATTATGATTAGAAATGTGTGGAAGCATAAATCAGAAATTGGGGGAAAATATACAGGAGGGCTAATCATTCTGACTTCAACTGTACAATGCTAAGAAAGTAAGAAGCAAGGAGAAAGTGCAATCTATTTAAGAGGATATTTTACAAATCCCCGATTGCATTTTACCCACCTAAAAAAGACTTTAAAACAGGTATTGATCATGTAGGAGAGTAAATCAATGTAGAGTAATCAGGTGAACCGATGAACCCCGCCAGCAAATTACCACAAACAGTTGTGCATATTTCTCTTCCGCGTCTTATAATGGCCACACACATTTTTGACTGCAGTGAAATTAATGCTCACAGACGGAATGAGATAATCAGCACTGTGTAGAGTATTAGGGGTGTGCAATATGACGATATATATTTATATTGTGCTCTATTGTTTGTACAAAATATGTTCGTTACACAGTCATATATATTCATAATTATTATGGATGAGTGTTGTGATCTTAATGCTGTTGTGTTGTGATCTTAATGTCATTGCGTTTTGATCTTGTTGCGTTGTGATCTTAATGTTGTTGTGTTGTGATCTTAATGATGGTGC
>CAIGQQ010003895.1:2709955-2724539 GCA_903798035.1 Danio albolineatus
CAGCATTTATGACAGTGCATCGCTTTTTGAGTTGACTCAACTCAAATTGAAACAACAGCAGTACTGTTCAATTCAGTTCAAGTTCATTTGTATAGTGATTTTCACAATATTTTTTGTTTCAAAGCTGCTTCACGAAGAGTGCACATTATTGCATTACTTACAACTCAAAAAGCTGTGCAGCAAGTGGCCTTCAAATTTTAAGTTGAGTCAACTTTTTTTACAGGGTCAGTTAGCATTTCTGCATGTTCTCCCCGTGCTGCCGTGAGTTTCCTCCGGGTGCTGCGGTTTCACCGACAGTCCAAACACTAGAGCTTTAGGCGAATTGGATGAACTAAATTTGCCTAAAGTGTGAATGAGTGTGTATGTGTGTTTCCCAGTAATGGGTTGCAGCTGGAAAGGCATCCGCTGAGTAAAACATATGCAGGAATAGTTGTCGGTTAATTCCACTGTGGCAGCCTCTGATAAATAAGGGACTGAGCTGAAGGAAAATTAATGAATGAATTAATAACAGTGAACACGCTCTTTCTGGCAATTTTCCTTCTGCGTTCACACAGAGCAAATTACGGCAAATTACCGGTAATGTTTCTTCTCTTTCTGGAAAATTTCCAGAAGGAATTTACCGACTGATTATTTCCAAAAAGGGCCTGTTCATGCATGATGCTTTACTGGAAAATTGCCGGTAATTTTCTGGAAAGGTCTGTGTGTGTAAAAGCTGGTTTTCACTCAGTGAAGTTTATTTATAAACTAATTTTGAGAGGATCACGTGCTTATGATTGATCACAGCTGGTGCTGCATTATCCAGGCTATTATTCACTAATCAGACGATTTCTAAGCCACTATAAATACCCTAAGTTTCATATCACAGCCATCTTCGTTTTGAAGAATCCCCCCTTCCACCCCTACTCCTCCTCCTTTCCTAGATGGGTGGCACGGTGGCCCAGTGGTTAGCACTGTTGCCTAACAGCAAGTACTTCACTGGTTCTAGTCCTTACCAAGCCAGCCGACGTTTCTGTGTGGAGTTTACACGTTCTCCCCGTGCTCACGTGGTTTTCCCCCTGGGTTCCCCGGTTTCCTTCCACCGTCCAAAAACATGCAGCTTAAGTTAATCGACTAATCCAAATCGGCACCATAGACATGCTCCTAGTAAGTAGTTATCACTTCATAGCAATCACTATCTGTTCATTAGCTACTACTGCAGGGAAGTTTTCCAGATCTACCTGAGCTAAAACTCCCCTCTCGTCGGGAGCCCCGGGCTCGAGAATCTTATGAGCTCAGGGCTCTCTCCCGGAACAGCATGCCAAACAAGCTTTATAATCAATCATCAGCTAAGTGTGAACTCTTGAATTCCTACTGTTTTAAAGACTAAGTGTTTGCAGCCTGACAGCTTTTTTCAGTCTGAATTACATATGGAAAAAAATGAAAAACAAACATAGCTAATAAAATTAGTATTTTTCTAGGGAAATGTTATGTCAGAAATATCGTTATCGCAATTCTCAACAGCAATATCGCTATATATTGCATGTTTTTCCTAATAGGGTGTGCGTGTCTGTGTGTGAGTCTGTTCTCCAAGTGTGCTCACTCATAAGTGCTAACAGGGTTGTGCACTCCAGGTGGTGTTTGCTGGACGTGTACATGTGTTTGTTGTGTTTTTTTGTTGCTTGTGTTAAGTAGAGAACAGGCTCTTCCACACTCTCTCCTGTGTTTATCAGATGGCCTGTCAGCTCCCTGAAGTGATTTGCAGCATCAGGGCTGCCAAAGTGAGCGGCGGCGCGTCCAACTGCCCTAATTAGCATTCACTGAATCACTGCCTCAACTCGACCGCTTAAAACATCTTAAGTCGGAGGATGTCAATAAAAGCGGAAGCGCAAGCACAAAACGCCAAATCCCCTTTCTGTTGGGAACACTTATAATCCGGTGATAATGGACTCTGTTCTCTGGGGGGAATCGCAGGGAATAATCAAAATGTCAGCGCACGGGGAACGATTCGCTTTCTGACAGATCGTCCTGAAGACAGACCATCTGTTCTGCTCACTGTAAAGTTCACTGTACTGAAAACAAAACAGCGCCTGTGTTTCGGTTTTTCCAGACAAGAGGTGTGCGATGATGAATAGCCTACTTTAGATGATCTGTTTTCGACGGCATTCATGGGTCAAACAAGCATATTGAAGTGCTGTATCAATGAATAAATATTTCCCAAATGATGATTACCAGAGTTTAAGGAGTTTTTCACAATATTTCCTATAATATTTTTCCTCCTACCACAGTTTTTACATTTTGTTAAACCATTTTAAGGTCAATATTATTAGCCCTCTTAAGCAATATATATTGTTTTATTGTCTACAAAACCACTGTTGTACAATGACATGCCTAATTAACCTAATGTCAGACTGCAGGATTTTCAAAGTAGTGGCGTCACAGATGTTAACACAATGCATGACTATCTGGGAAAGCATTCCTCGATGCTGTGTTCACACTGCAAGATGGCTCAGAGAGTTCATTCTGCATGACTTTACGACATACCTGTCAACCCTGCCGTTTTTCCCGGGATTCTCCCGTATTTTACAGTTCTATTTTTCTATTTCTGCTATCATCCGTAAAGGTGTTTTCCCGTATTTCTCTCGTATTTTCAGTCTTTCTCTGAAGGGTGGCGATAAACATTAAAGAGCCGATCCTCCCTATACGCAACCCATACCACCGAACCACCAGGGGCCGCCCCTTGCTCTTAAATGTGAGTCAGTTCTGTGCTTTCAGTTTATTTAGGCATAAAACACTTTGAAATAAATATAAAAATGGCGGGATTCCCTTTCCAATTACAGGTGCCGTCATCCCTCATATGCAATCCTCAAAACAGTCATAAAGCGGTGCGTGACTGTCAGCTGACGTGCTCCATAGTGATAAATAAACGCTGTTTTTTTCCAAATGGATTCTGTACACGCAGTTTGAAGCGGAGCAAAAGTCTGTGTTTTGCGTGTTTGAACAGACATATACATATAATAACATCTAAAGATGTCGATGACAACTAAATTGTCCTAAATGAGCATAAATAGTCAGGAAAGCAAACGACTGCTGTCATTATAACGTTATTATGATGTATTTTAAAGTGACAGCTCTGTTATTTAATCAAACGAAAAATCATAATAAATTAGATTAATTCGTTGCTCTTTAATTATAATGTGCAAGTTATACAGTGAAGAAAAGGTTAATGAGATTTGATAATTCGATTTCTTTTTTAAATGTTAATTATCTAAACTAATTTAGGCTTTACGATAGAAAAAAAATCGCTGACAATAGCCATGTTTCCATCCAAAAATGCGAATGCACTTTATGCGCAAAACTGGATCATCGCATAAAAGACGTGCGAATAAAGCAGCGTTTCCATCCAACGAGTCAAGGTGGACAAAATCGTCACTTCCTGATGAACTGGCGCCAAATATCAACAGTAAAAACGTAATTTGCTGCAGTAGGAGAAGCTGCGGGAATCTGTTCTTCATTTAATAAATGACTTGTGCCTCGGAAGGCAATCCTGACCCGCAGTGAACGCGCGGTGGCGTTTGAAGGTGTCAGACGCTGAGCACAGACGCTCTTGATTCTGGAGGTCATGAATAATATAATAACACAACTACTGAAAAGGTAAGACATTTTAGAATGACCAAAACAACATTTCAGATGTTTTACGATGTGCTCAGCCTGCTGGTTTGACCATTCACACACATTATCATCATCACATGATCTCTTAAAACAAAATCACATGACCTTTATTTAATGCACATACTGGAATTTATGCAATAAAAGTATTTCCATCGCAGTTTATGCGCATCTTTTCTTATCAAATAAAAAGTTTATCCTACTCAGTTATGCGCATACATTATTACGCGCATTTTCAAAACTTATGCACATCATGGCGGTTTTTTTTGGACTTTCATATTATTGAAATGCATGATATGAATCACAAAGAACTACAGTTTCAGCTAAAAACCTGCTCTAATGCTCTACCGGAGTGAAAAAGTGACATTCGTCTAGACGTCATGAGGGTAAGAGATTAAAAGCAAACACATATTCTTGGAAAAATAGATCTGAAGAAAAAAAACAAGTCAGTCACAGCTGCTGACAGAATGTACACACAATGTACACAATTGGGATTGCAAAAAGCACTTGCCGCACATGCGAGTAAAGGAGGATTGACACTCGTCTGTCTTTCAAAGCATCACCCAACAAAAGTCTGACATTTCTAGTGTTGCGCCTGTGTCCTGAAGGTATCGATCTGACATTGATCACCTTTCTTGACTTCTGATGCACACAGACACACACACATACCATCTTTCACACGTCTCCTTGTCTCTTCGCTTAAAGTCCGCATGAACCGGAAGCTTTTCGTATTGTGACGCAGTTCCTAAGGAAACAGAATATTAAATGAGCAAACAGTGGGCGTGGTTTGTTTTTTTTCTACTGTGTGCTGATTGGATAGTAAAGTATGGAGAAACCCACAACAACACTGGAAGAACATGCAAACTCCACACAGAAATGCCAACTGGTCCAGACGGGACTCAAACCAGCGAACTTCTTGCTGTGAGGCAGTCATGCTAACCACTGAGTCACCGTGCCGCCATCATTAAGCATTTTTTTAATGGGATACTCCAAACTGCACCTACAAATATGTTGATGGAAATATAGGTTAAAGGTTTCCAGTGGTGTAAAGTAACTAGTTATAAACACTCAAATTACTGTAGTCGAGTAGTTTTTCTCAGGAATAGTAATTTTCTTTTTCTTTTTTTTTTTGATTAACAGTTTTTTTATTGATTCTCAAACAAATTTCATAATGTCATACACAATACAACTCTATAAAGAATCAACATTTTTCCCTAATAACAATCCCAACCCAACCTAATCCCTAACTACGACTTTAACGTACTGGCTTGGCTATCCTCGAATACTTTTAAAGCCTCCATCTTTATATAATGAAAAGAGAATTTAAATAAAATACCATAAAAATAAATAAATAAAAAATAACAGGTAAGTTCAGTCAATAACATATCGGATTTACACTGTCACAATCAATATATTTGTCACACATTTATTACCGTTCCATCTGCAAATATGTTAAGTACTTGGACCATTTTTTATAGTATAGATTTAGCTTGTCCATTTGCTTATATGACATTTTTTCAAATGCGGCCACTCTAGCAAGTTACAGCCCATTCTTTAAATGAACAGTCTAGGACAGTGTTTCTCAACTGGTGGGTCGCGGGAACATTTTTAGTGGGTCGCGGAGTGTGTGGTCCAAAAGAAAAAAATTTTTTTTTGCTTATACCGGACTTTTATTTTGAAATGTGCACGCAACAACAGTTCTGTTTAGTTCGGTAACTGAACATTTCTCTACCCTAACCGCTGTTTACAGTATTTATCGTTTTTACTTTGTAATATTTCTATAATTTGATACATTTTGTTAAATGACAGCAATAAACTATTGTTTATTTGTAAGTCTTTGTGATTTTCTCATGATTTGTCTGTCACTACTTGTGTATGTTAACAAACAAATTAATTATAATTTCTAAAATTATAGTTCCTCAAAAATTGGGTCGCGGCTTGATGACCATGTAAAAATGTGGGTCTCGTGGCCAAACCAGTTGAGAACCACTGCTCTAGGACATAGTGAAATCTGAAAATCTAGAACCAAACAAATGTGCTCATGGACTCTTTACCAGAAATCCTGAATTTTTGTACAAGACCATAGGGCATGGAGTAAATCAGCGTTCTCGATCTTGCATCTCCAGCAACAAGGTGTGTCTTTTAACCCGAGCTTAAAAAGTCTGAAAGGAGTCCAGTTAAAAACGGTGTATAATCTTGAACTGTATAAGGCGTATTTTAGCCTCCCTAGATGATGTTTTAACATTCATTAGAATTAAATGCCATTCTCCATCATCAAGTGTCAAGTTTAAATCTCTTTCCCATATTTTCTTAAGAGCCTGTGAAGTTCCATCACCAAGACTTTGAATCAACCAGGAATAGTATATAGAAGTTTCATGACCCTTTCCATATTTTGCAAATATCATACAGTAAACATCTGCTGACGCAGGAATAATAGAACCAAAAATTGTAATTTTGTGAGTAGTTTTATAAATGTGTGCTTTTACTTCCCCTTGAGCACATGTTTAGTGCAGTATCGGTGCTTTTACTCCACTACTGTCCTTCATCCTGCAGTCACTACTTTATTTCTGTCTTGTCTATGGTCATTGTCTAAAGTTGAAAGATCAGTCCTGTGATTCCTGTCCAATTAAATCACAAATAGAAAGTAAATCACATCATACTGAACAACCTCAAGACATGAGCGCTTTATAAACGCAGCAAACCTTTGGGAAACATTAAAAATGTCCAAGAAGATGTTCAAAATCTGCACACGCAATGATCCAGAGACTGTTTATAGACTGCAGGTCACTGAAAATGATGGATGTCGACTGTATGATGACTGAAATCACCAAACAGCCTTAAACAATCACTAAATGGAACGAATGAAGAATGGAAGGACCGAACAAGGAATGGAAGGAAGGATCGAAGAACCAAATAAATTAAGGATTCAAGGAAGAACTGAACAAACTAAGGAAGGAAAGAAGGAACGAATGAACAAAGGACCTAATGAAGGAACAAAAATATGACAGAAAGAATGAGCGAACAAATTAAGGTAGTAGAGAAGGAAGGACCAAACGAATGAAGGAAGAATTCAAGGAAGGACTGAACAAACTAAGGAAGGAAAGAAACAACAAACGAATGAATGAACAAAAGGACCTAATGTAGGAAGGAACAAAAATATGAACGAACAAACGAGTGAATGAAGGAAGGAGGGAACAAACGAATGAATAAAGGAAGGAGAGAACAAACAAATAATTGAATGAAGGTTGGAAAGAACGAACGAAAATAGGAAGATCCCTAAATACAGCACATGTTGTTTGTGCAGGGATGTGTAAACGTAACATTCTCATAAACGCATCAACTTTTCTACAGTGTAATACTCACTACTTTTGAGTACTTATAATAGGTTTACTTTTTACTCATACTTTGAGTAATATTTACTACAGATACTTCTACTCGCACTACATCTTTGGGCAAGTAATAGTACTTTTACTTGAGTATGATTTTTCAGTACTCTTTCCACCACTGACGGTTTCCAACATTCTTCAAAATGCTTTCCTTTGTGTTCAACAGAAGAATGAATCTCAGACAGGTTTGGTACAAGCGAAAGATGAGTAAACGATGACCGAATTGTCAGTTTTAGGTGAGCTATCCCTTTAAATGTCTAACACATATTATTTACTGCAATTATGAAGTGGATACAACTCAAATAGACAAGCAACCAGACAACTTTTGATCCTGTTTGTTGTAATATTTCGCCATGCACATCCTTTTATGCTTATACTGTAAATCAATACGAGCTATATTTAGCAAAGGCTCGAGCTTGTGTTATTTTTTTCCTTTCTCTCAGATGAACATCAGATGCTGTCTGATTTGTTTGTGTACGTGTGTCAGCGGCATACAGTTGAAGTCAGAATTATTAGGCCTCTTGTATAATTTTTACCAATTTCCGGTTAACAAAGAGAAGATTTGTTCGACATATTTGTAAACATGATAGTTTGATAACTCATTTCTAATAGCTGATTTATTTTATCTTTGCCATGATGACAGCATGTAGTATTTGACTAGATATTTGTCAAGATACTACACTGTAAGACCCAATAAGTTAAGATAACGCAAACCATTGGTCACACTTTATTTTGATGATCCGTTAGTTGAATTTAGGATACATTGCAACTAATTCTCATTACTGTTAGGTTGGTGTTGGGGTTGGGGTTATAGTAGGGGTAGGGTCAGTGTTATGCCGGGTTCAGACTGCATGATTTTCAAAGCAGTTGTGTCACAGATGTTTTCACACTGCATGACTATCTGGGGTAGTGTTTTGTCGTTGCTTTGTTTACACTGCAAGATAGATCGGCGACAGGGAGTTTCACACTGCATCACTTCAAAATAGGAAGAATCGCCGACAACTTTGTCTAAACCAGTGTTTCTCAACTGGTGGGTCGCGACCTAAAAGTGGGTCGTGGGAACATTTTTAGTGGGTCGCGGAGTGCGTGGTCAAAAAAAAAAAAATTAAAAATGTTTTTTGGCTTATACCGGACTTTTATTTTGAAATGCGCACGCAACAACAGTTCAGTTTAGTTCGGTAGCTGAACATTTCTCTACCCTAACCGCTGTTTACCGTATTTATCGTTAATACTTTGTAATATATCTATAATTTGATACATTTTGTTAAATGCAACAATAAAATATTGGGTCGCAGCTTGATGACCATGTAAAAATGTGGGTCCCGTGGCCAAACCAGTTGAGAACCACTGGTCTAAACTATGTCTCACACCCAAAAACACGCAGTATATCTTTTGTTATTAACTACATAACAAGAAAGAAGCCTTTAATGGGGTAGAACGTGGACATATTTGCTCTCCTGGCTTTGAAGGGAATTAGCAATTTCACCTCAACTTTGTTATTTTTTTGACCGGGTTGGGTTGTGATATTGCTCACGACACGTCAAACACACACGGGGGCTCCTGCCAAATTTACACTCATTTTCCCTCAATTTCTTGTGTCGGAATAAACTGAAGATGAGCTTTTAACTTCTCCCTCAACCTACCGCTGGCCTGCAGGTACCCCCACACTAGTGAATGCTGCTCTCTGATTGGCTGTAGGCCATCGCTGATGTTATTTTCAGTCAAACACATTTCACACGGCATGATTTGAATCGCCGACAGCTCCAGATATTCAGCAGCCAAATATCTCACGGGCATGAGCGACTCATCAGCGATTCTCTCAGATCGCGTCTTTGATTGTTCATATTGTGTGATTATTACTATAAACCGAAAGCTGAAATCAAACAAATAAGACTTTCTCCAGAAGAAAAAATATTAGAGGAAATACTGTGAGAAATTCCTGAATCTTTTGGGAAATATTTGAAGACATTCACAGGAGGGCGAATCATTTTGACTTCATTCATTCATTTTCTTTTCGGCTTAGTCCCTTTATTAATCCAGGGTCTCCACAGCGAAATGAACCGCCAACTTATCCAGCATTTTGTTTTACACAGCGGATGCCCTTCCAGCCGCAACCCATCATTGGGAAACATCCATACTCACTCATTCACACACATACACTACAGCCAAATTTAAGCTTACCCAATTTACCCGTACCACATGTCTTTGGACTTGTGGTGGAAACCGGAGCACCCGGAGGAAACCCACGCAACCAATGGGAGAACATGCAAACTCCACACAGAAATGCCAACTGACCCAGCCGAGGCTCGAACCAGCGACCTTCTTGCTGTGAGGCGACAGCACTACCTACTGCGCCACCGTGTCGCCCCATTTTGACTTCATCGCAATGCAAAACAATGCACCTGTAAATCTGCCGTTCAGCCACGCCTCCTGCTTCTTCTTTTCATTATCTGTTATGTGGGCTTTTATTGCACGCAGTGGCTTCGACATGCTGTGTTTAATAGGCAGGAGGTGAAGGAATGATTCTGTTACAGCCGGGCGTTTGTTTTACGAGTGCCTGCTTTAAAGGATGTGGCAGTATTACTTCCCACTGTGTTGCTGGTGTCAGCTCTATATGTCACTGAAGTGAGCGGTGAAATGTGGCGACGGGCTGAGTGTAGAAAGATCTACATTCAAATGCGATGCTGCGTATTTCAGAATTATCATAGCTCAAGGATTCAGGGCTTAGACATCATCCATTTCTATGGTAACGCCGAAAGTGAAGCCTCTCAAATATGGGATCGCTTAATTAATTGATTGTTAATTAATACATTACTTGCGAAATATTAAAAAAGTAATCAGAGACATTGTTCGTTTCTATGGTAACGCCGAAAAAGAGGCCTCCCAAATATGGAATTGATTGATTAATTAATTGTTAATTAATATCTTGCGATTGGATCGTTAAATATGAAAAGATCAATCAAATACATCATTTGTTTCTATGGTAACGCCGATAGTGAGGCCTACCAAATATAGAATTGATTAATTAATTGATTGTTAATTAATACCTTTATTACGAAATATTAAAAGGGTAATTAAAGACATCATTTGTTTCTATGGTAACGCAGAAATTGACGCCTTCCAAATATGGAATTGCTTAATTAATTGTGTGTTAATTAATACCTTTATTGCAAAATATTAAAAGGGTAATCAAAGACATCATTCATTCTTATGGTTACGCCGAAATTGACGCCTCATAAATATGGAATCACTTAATTAACTGATTGTCAATTAATATCTTTCTTGCAAAAAATTAAAAGGGCAATCAAAGATATAATTCATTCCTATGGCAATGCCGAAATTGACGCCTTCAAAATATGGAATTGCTTGATTAATTGTTTGGTAATTAAACTCTATAGTGCAAATGATGTTTATTAATATCTTGGTATTTTATTGTGAAATGTTAAAAGGCAATCAAAGACATCATTTGTTTCTATGGTTACGCCGGCTACCCAAATATGGAATCGCTTAATTAATTATTGGTTAATAATAACTTTATCGCAAAATATTAAAAGAGCAATCAAAGACCAAATTAGTTTCTATAGTAACGCCAAAAGTGAGGCCTTCCAATTATGGAATAGCTTAATAAATCGTTTGTAAATTAATAGCTTTATCGCAAAATATTAAAAGAGCAATCAAAGACATCATTCGTTTCTATGGTAACACTGAAAGTGAGGCCTCCCAAATATGGAATCGCTTAATTGATTGTTAATTAATAGCTTTATCATAAAATATATTTAAAAAAAAAACAATAAAAAAACATAATTTGTTTCTATGGCAACGCCGAAATTGGCGCCTCCAAAATATGGAATTGCTTAATTAATTGTTTGTTAATTAAAACCTTTATTGCAAATGATTATTGGTTAATAAATAACTTTATTGCGAAGTATTAAAAGAGCAATCAAAGACATCATTCGTTTCTATGGTGATGCCGAAAGTGAGGCCTCCCAAATATGGAATCACTTAATTAATTATTGGTTAATTAATAGCTTTATTGCAAATGATTAAAAGAGCAATCAAAGACATCATTCGTTTCTATCTGTTCATGAATCCATAATCTTTTTTTTTTTTTTTTTTGCAGAAACAGATAAGAATGTAAAAGTAGTCACAGGGTTTTGGTCATTTTAATTATTATTATTTTTTAAAATAATATTTTATATTATTATCATTATTATTATTTAATATTATTATTATTAATATATATTTTAAAATATTTTATATTATTATTTTTTTTAAATAATATTTTAGATTATTATTATTATATTTTAAAATATTTTAGATTATTATGTTTTTAATTTTTTATAATATTTTATATTATTATAATTATTATTGTTATTATATATTTTAAAATATTATTATTATTATTATTATATTTTAAAATATTTTATATTATTATTATTATTATTATTTTATAATATTTTATATTATCATTTTTATTATTTTATAATATTTTATATTATTATTCATATTATTATTATATTTATTATTAATATTATATTACTTTATAATTTTTATAATTTTTATTATTATTATTATTATTATTATTATGTAATTGATTGTAAATACTTCTGAATAATGTAATAGTAATAATAGTAATCATCATCATCATTTGAATTTCTATAACAACATTCATTATTATAAGGGTAAAATTATATAACAAATACTAATCATTTATTATTAATAAATATATAAATTTATTAAATATATAAATTTAATCATTAATTAATTAATTATTATTGTATTATTATTTATTATTTTATTGTTTTATTATATTATTTATTATTTAATTATTCTTAAATATTTTTTAAATATTCTAAACTATAGAGCTTTTATTTTGGTGGAAACGTTTATTTCGAAATGCTTTGGCTGCTGACAGCATATTTCTGAGCCATTATCATAACAAACCTGAGGAGATGTTTGGCATGCTGAGTGGTTTTCTACCACAGGATAAGTTGGCAGAGCTAATTTTAGACCTTTTCCGCCCTTACTATGCGTTTTCTTTCTAATAATCTTGCATAACTTCCCTCTAACAAAGGCATGGCATCTTTCATGATCTTTCAGGAAGGGGCATCGGTTAATGGGAAAATGAACACAAGAGGTGCTGGTGATTGCATAAGTGATGGTATATATTGGTGCAACCGCATAATCTTGCATAATTGATAATATTATGGGAAGTATCTATCTATCTATCTGTCTGTCTGTCTGTCTGTCTGTCTGTCTGCCTGCCCGCCCGTCCGTCCGTCCGTCCGTCCGTCCGTCAATCCATCCATAATTCTATCTTTTAGTTTGTTTGCAATTGGTAAGTGCTTATTTTTAGGCTGCTCTGCCTTTACTGTCAGTTTGCGTTCTGATAACCTCACATAACTTCCCTTTAACAAAATGTACAGTAGTTCCTCGATGACTTCATCTTTCAGCAAGTGACATCATTTAAAACAAACACAAGGAAGTGCAATGGACTGTATGAACTGTAATGATTCATGGAATATACTGGTGCAATTGTGAAATGCTCTTTAATATTTGACAGTATTATGGGTATCAGGATTTAAAATAGTTTTTCACCATTAAATGTACACTGTAAAAGAATTATTAGTTCACTTTACTTTAAAAAAAGTGAGTAAACACATTGCTTTTTTAGATCGATTTGTTGACTTTACTTACAAAAAAGGTGTGTAAATCTTGTTGCCTTAAAGTTATTAAGTGAATACAGTTTAGGGTAATAGTATTAGCCCTCCTGTGAAATATTTATTTAAAAAAAAATTCAGAATATTTCCCCACGGTTATTTAAAGGATATTTTCACAATAATTCTGATCATATTTTTTCTTCTGGAGGAAGTCTTAGTTTTATTTTGGCCAGAATAAACACAGTTTTTAATATTTTACAACTATTTTAAGGTCAATATTATAACCTAGTCTCATTCTGATTATGTACTCCTATATATATTTCTGGAGAGCGCCAAATATGTTTTTATATAAATTTGTTTTCGCGAATCCGCCAAAGGCCGCTGTGTACTCTTTTCCAGATCTCAAATTTCTCTCGCAAGTGCCATTCGCAGCTGTTGTTCTCACGTTAATCCACCAGAGGCCGCTGTTAACTGACTGAATGACTGACTGACCGATTTACTGACCCTACCTCTTCCATCTCTAAAGCTAAAGTCTAGATCCGGCCGATATGCACATTAAAATAGCGACATTTTTTTATGACACTATATAACAATAATTAATATTTTTACAGCAATGTGACGGTTGGGTTTAGGGTTGGGGTGGGGGTAGGTGGTAAAAAAAATACAATTTATTGGGTAATTTAATAGATAACATAAATAATACTCGGTACAACTACTGTTTTTAGGGTTCTGTAATGATTGGGTTTAGGGTTGGGGTGGGGGTAGATGTTAATAAAATACAATAAATCAGAATTTAAATAAGTATTATAAATAATTCTCGTTAACTTCCGGCTGCAATCGTATCTGATCTAGCAACAACCTTCTCTAAACCCAACCGATAGTGTTTTCAAAAGCACCGATTGACTAGCGCCCACCCACTTCCCTAAAGCCAACCAATAGTGTTTTTAAAAGCAATCCAGAAAAAAGAAAAGCGTTTTAGATTTTACCACATTCTCACCGTTATTTTCTTGTTCATTTTATTTTTTGGCTTCTGTTTTTGTTTTACCTGCTTTCTGGAACTGTTCTTTGTCAGACTCGAATCCCATTGTCAACTCCTCTGTATCTTAAGTCCGCCGACGTATGTACTTATGACGTACTCCATAGGGAGGTAAGCGGTCAGCTGGTAAGCATGAAAAGGAACGGCGTCATACTACCCCCTAGCGTTCGTTTTAAAGACAAAATGCAGTCATGTGTACCTCTGGCTACATAATTTGCGATCTTCAGAAACGTATATAAGGCTATATTTTCAGAATGAGCCTATGTTGCTATATTATTAGCCCCCGTTAGCATTTATTTTTTCAATTGCCTACAAAACAAACCATTGATAATTAGTCAAATATTATTTACTGTCATCATGGCAAAGATAAAAAAAAAATTAAATGAGTTATTAAAACTTGTTTAGAAATGTGTTGGGAAAAAAACCTCCTCTCCGTTAAACAAAAAAGGAAAAACTAAAATTTCTACACTATAAAAAATAAATCCGTAAAATTTACGGTAAAAAACAGGGTAACACTTTATTTTGATAGTCCATTTGAGTATTAGTAGACTGTCTGCTTAGTATCTGCTGATACTGCTCCTTCAAAAGACTTGTAGATAGTATTTCGGGTTGGATGCTTGGCTGTTGCGTCTTATCCAATATCCACTGGGAGGCTGCTGCTATTGCAAATGGACCTGTCAGACAATTTTGCAGAATAACTGTGCTTATCACTGGGTGATAAGCTGTTATAATACGCTGAAAACATTATGTAAATAATATATATCTCTATCTATCTATCTATCTATCTATCTATCTATCTATCTATCTATCTATCTATCTATCTATCTATCTATCTATCTATCTATCTATCTATCTAT
>CAIGQQ010003895.1:2736670-2746936 GCA_903798035.1 Danio albolineatus
ATAATAATAATAATAATAATAATAATAATAATAATAATAATAATAATAATAATAATAATAATAATAATAATAATATAGTGGGCCTAGTGGTTAGCACGTTCGCCTCACAGCAAGAAGGTCGCTGGTTCGATCCCCGGCTGGGCCAGTTGGCATTTCTGTGTGGAGTTTGCATGGGTTTTTGCGTGGGTTTCCTCCGGGTGCTCCGGTTTCCCCCACAAGTCCAAAGACATGCGGTACAAGTGAACTGGGTAAGCTAAATTGTCCGTAGTGTATGTGTGTGAATGAGAATGTATGGATGTGTTTCCCAGAGATGGGTTGTGGGTGGAAGGGCATCCGCTGCGTAAAAACAAATGCTGGATAAGTTGGCGGTTCATTCCGCTGTGGCGACCCCGGATTAATAAAGGGACTAAGCCGAAAAGAAAATGAATGAATGAATGAATGATATAATATAATAATAATAATGATAATAACAATAATAATAATGATAATAATAATAACAATAACAATAATAACACAGTAATAATAATAATAATAATAGTAGTAATAATAATAATATAAATAATAATATTAATAATCATAATAATAATAATAATATTAATATAATGTGATGTGTGTCTTTTTAAAGGTGTGCATACACATGTTAATGATGATGATAATTATAATAATAGTAATAATAATAATAATAATAATATAATACTATTATATGATAATAATAATAATAATAATATCAACAATATTAATAATAATAATAATAATAATAATAATAATAATAATAATAATAATAATATCAATAATAATTGTTATAACAATAATAACACAGTAATAATAAAAAATAATAACAATAATAATAATAATAATAATAATATCAATATCAATAATAATAATAATAATAATAATAATAATAATAATAATAATTTCAATAATAATATTAATATAATATAATGTGTCTTTTTTAAAGGTGTGCATACACATGTTAACAGTAGGAAAATGATCACAGATCGACTAAACCACAATATTATGCAAGCCAGGTCAGTAGTTGGCAGTGTAATATAGTAAGGAAACCCTAGGTGCCTGTGAAACATATGGTCCTGTAGTTTGCTATTTTTATTTGAGGGGTCCAGTACTCAAGAATGGCCAGAGACTGAACATGTAAAACACATGCATACTACAGGGAGTGCAGAATTATTAGGCAAGTTGTATTTTTGAGGATTGATTTTATTATTGAACAACAACCATGTTCTCAATGAACCCAAAACACTCATTAATATCAAAGCTGAATATTTCTGGAAGTGTTTTTAGTTTGTTTTTAGTTTGAGCTATTTTAGGAGGATATCTGTGTGTGCAGGCGACTATTACTGTGCAGAATTGTTAGGCAACTTAACAAAAAACAAATATATACCCATTTCAATGATTTACTTTCACCAGTGAAACCAATATAACATCTCAACATTCACAAATATACATTTCTGACATTCAAAAACAAAACAAAAACAAATCAGTGACCAATATAGCCACCTTTCTCTGCAAGGACACTCAAAAGCCTGCCATCCATGGATTCTGTCAGTGTTTTGATCTGTTCACCATCAACATTGCGTGCAGCAGCAACCACAGCCTCCCAGACACTGTTCAGAGAGGTGTACTGTTTTCCCTCCTTGTAAATCTCACATTTGATTATGGACCACAGGTTCTCTATGGGGTTCAGCTCAGGTGAACAAGGAGGCCATGTCATTAGTTTTTCTTTTTTTAGACCCTTTCTTGCCAGCCACGCTGTGGAGTACTTGGACGCTCTGATGGAGCATTGTCCTGCATGAAGATCATGTTTTTCTTGAAGGATGCAGACTTCTTCCTGTAGCACTGCTTGAAGAAGGTGTCTTCCAGAAACTGGCAGTAGGACTGGGAGTTGAGCTTGACTCCATCCTCAACCTGAAAAGGCCCCACAAGCTCATCTTTGATGATACCAGCCCAAACCAGTACTCCACCTCCACCTTGCTGGCGTCTGAGTCGGATGGAGCTCTCTGCCCTTTACCGATCCAGCCACAGGCCCATCCATCTGGCCCATCAAGACTCACTCTCATTTCATCAGTCCAGAAAACCTTAGAGAAATCAGTCTTGAGATATTTCTTAATAATAATACCAATAATAATAATAATACCAACATCAATAATAATAATACCAATATCAATATTATTATTAATAATAATAATAAAATATGATGATAATAATAATAATAACATCAATAATAATAATAACACCATCAATAATACTAATATCAATAATACTAATATCAATAATAATAATAATATTAATAATAATATATGATAAAAATACTAATAATACCAATAATAATAATACTACTAATAATACCAACATCAATAAGAATAATAATAGTAATATCAGTAATAATAATAATAATAATAATAACAATGATATTATTAATAATAATAATACCAACATCAATAATAATAATAAATCAAACATTAATAATAATAAAAATAATAATAATACAATCAATAATAACACCACCAACAACACCAACACTAGCAAAATAATAATAATAATAATAATAATAATAATAATAATAATAATAATATTAATAATATTAATAAATCAAACATTAATAAAACAAACATGAATACTACTACTAATAATGATAATAATAATAATACCAACAACAATAATAATAAAACCATTATCAACATTGATAATAATAATAATAATAATAATAATAATAATAATAATAATAATAATTATTATTATTATTATTATTATAATAATAATAATGGGGCGCCACGGTGGCCGAGTGGTTAGCACGTTCGCCTCACAGCAAGAAGGTCGCTGGTTCGATCCCCGGCTGGGCCAGTTGGCATTTCTGTGTGGAGTTTCCCAGAGATGGGTTGTGGCTGGAAGGGCATCCGCTGCGTAAAACAAATGCTGGATAAGTTGGCGGTTCATTCCGCTGTGGCGACCCCGGATTAATAAAGGGACTAAGCCGAAAAGAAAATGAATGAATGAATAATAATAATAATAATAATAATAAAGGCCAGGTTACACAACAAAAGAGGGAGATGTAATCAGAATAGAAATCATAGCATAAGAAATGTGTGAATGAAGAAGGAAGGGATCCCAGAAGAAAAAAAGATTTTATTTTTTGACCACATTTTATTGAAAGTACAGTTTTATTAAGTGCATAGCCTTTTCCTCTGCCTCTATTTTCAGCTATTCTTCTCTTTCGGATGAAAACCGAAAATGCCATTTCCGGTCGATCATTTCCAGCGTCTGAAAATTCTCTGCATTCCTAACTGGGTATGGTTAGCAAACAATTCAGGCCACCAAACACCTTGTGCATACGAGTGGTTAAACATGGTCTACTTTTGGTTGAAATGGTGCTGTGTACAGTAAATGCTCCCTAAATCACCACCCCCGTATATATTATAACTGGCAAAATAAATGCGAAAATAATGACCTCAGATGATAAATACACGAGGAGAAGACTTGAAAAAAAGCACACGCATTAAGGGTGATCGTGTGTATGTATATGGATTTCTCTCTCCAATGATTCAGTCAACAGCGAACACATAAGACAATCATTGAAACAGCAGAATGTAAATTATTCAAGACCTCCTGCTGGTGCAGATACAGCCAGGTTAATCTTCTTTCCTTTATTTACGAAATAAAACTTTGTCAAATAGTCAATAGTTTGACAGCGTGTGCGTTTGCGCCTCAGGAACAGGAGCATGTATAAAAACTCCAGGAAATGATTTGCTGATGCCCGCTGGAGCACTATGTAGGCTGCCTGCGGAGAGGCTGAGATATCGCTCACAGTGCTGCTGACCATGTGGAGCAGAAAATGTAGACAAATCAAGACTTTGGGTCGCTGGGGTCAGAAAACTCCAGAGGTGTTACAGCAGTGAATCACGGCATCGGTTAAATGCCTGCTTTTATTCTACTCTGTGTTTCAGGAGCAGCGGAAGTAGCTGCACAGCGTGATTATCCATGAGGGTATCAACAAAACTGATGTTAAAGATGTACGTGAATGAAAACAAATCAATAATACATCCGACATTGTTGAATAATGCATGGTTAAAACGCTGTACATGTGGAAATACTGGGAAAACCTCAAATTATTAAGGTGATTATCAATTGAATATGTTTTACAATTAGACTGATTTGATCTGCAAATACTTATTGGCAGTGGTGGAAAGAGTACAGAAAAATCATACTCAAGTAAAAGTACCATTACTTGCCTAAAAATGTAGTGCGAGTAGAGTAAAAGTATCTGTTGTAAATTTTACTCAAAGTATGAGTAAAAAGTAGCCCTTTCAAAAGTACTCAAGAGTATCGAGTAGTGAGTATTACACTGTAAAAAGCTGATTCATTTACATTTCATTTGTGGATGTGTAAACGAAACATTCTGTAGTGGATTTAGTTATTACCCAGCAGGCACACAACGCCATAGACGTTCATAATAGGTTAGATTTAGGTTGTGATTTCAGGTGACCAAAGTTTAATGTAAGGACAACATTATTTTGATGTCCATTAATGACGTGAAATGACGTTGATATTTGGTTGATTTAGGGTTGTGATAGAAAGCTGAGCCAACATCTTAAACCAACGTCATATTGACGTCAAATACTGACATTTATTCGTCTGGTATGGAGAGCAGAATCCAACATCTGATAGATGTCATAGTTTTAACGTCCTCATAGCATCATGCTATAGCATCATTAGACGTTGATATTTTGTTGATTTTTTTTAGGTTGAACATTGGTCATTGACATCAGCCTGATGTTGGGTATAACATTAGGGTACAATGTCAACCTGATGTCTTGTTGATGTCTTTTGCCTGCTGGGTGTTTAAGGCCATCTCGGTCATCACACAGTAAACATCCGTCATCTTCTCATCAGTGTCATGCATCTACACAGTCTCTGGGTCAATGCGTGTAAAGATTTTGGACATCTTCTTGGACACTTTTAATGCTTCCAAACAGTTTGCTGCAATTATAAATTGCCATGTCTTGAGGTAGATCATTATGATGCAATTTTTACCTTCTATGTGCGATTTGATTGGACAGGAATCACAGGACGGATTTTACCAATGCCCATAGACAAGAAAAAATAAAGTAGAGACTGCAGGTTAAAGCAAAGTAGTGGAGTAAAAGTACCGATACAGCACTAAAAATGTACTCAAGGGAAAGTAAAAGTACACGTTTATAAAACTACTTAGTAAATTACAATTCCTGAGAAAAACTACTCAATTACAGTAGTCTGAGTATTTGTAATTAGTTACTTTACACCACTGCTTATTGGTCATATTCTGACATTATCTGAAGAAGGTCTAATTTAACATTTAAACCTCCTCATTCTATTCTGTAATTTTCTTTATATGTTAATATGTATATATGTAATAGCATTAGTGTATATTTTCCCTTCATTAACTGTAACTAAACAGTATTAAATGATTGTTGGTCAGTTATACTCATTCATTTCTGCACTGGACCTGGAAAATACCTGGAAATACAAATTAATTTCTAAGCTTGAACAAACATAAAACTAGTGGACCAACACCATGCCATACATTCATTTATTTATTTTAGCTATTTATTTACTTATTTATTGTAGTTATTTATTTATTTACTTAATTTTAGCTATTTATTTACTTATTTATTTTAGCTATTTATTTATTTACTTATTTATTAATTTATTTTTGCTATTAATAAATTAGCTATTTATTGGTTATTTGTTTATTTTAATTATTAATTTTTCATTCATTCATTTATTTTTAATATTATTTTATTTTTTCATTTATTTTAGCTATTTAAGCTATTTGTTTTTTTAGCTTTTTATTTATTTTAGCTATTTGTTTATTTATTAATTTATTTTTTATATTTATTAATTTAATTAGCTATTTATTTTAGCTATTTATTTATTTATGTATTTTTTTGTTTTTTTTTAATATTATTTCTTTTTTCATTTATTTTAGCTATTTATTTACTTATTTATTGTAGCTCTTTGTTTACTTACTTACCTTGAGCTATTTATCTGTCTATTTAGTTTAGCTATTTATTTATTTAAACTTTTTTTACCATTTATTTCAGCTATTTATTTGAGCCATTTGTTTTTATTTGTCTTTTTATTTTAGCTATTTATTTGAGCTATTTGTATTTATTTGTCTATTTATTTTAGCTATTTATTTATTTTTATTTTTATATATTTATCTATTTTTATTTTTTATGCTAGCTATTTATTTATTTGCTTAATTTTAGCTGTTTATTTTCTTATTTATTTTAGCTATTAATTTAATTAATTATTTAGGTATTTCTTTTAGCTATTTTTTATGTATTTTAGCTATTCATTTATTTGTTTACTTAGCTATGTATTTTTTAATTTATTATTGCTATTTATTTATTTGATTAGCTATTTATATTAGCTATTTGTTTTTATTTGTCTATTTATTTATTTGTTATCAATTTATCTTAGCTATTTTTTTTCATTATTTATTTATTTTCATTTTTTTATTTATTTTAACTATTTGGATTTTGTTTATCTATTTGTTTTAGCTATAAACTTATTTACCTAATTTTAGCTATTTATTTACTTCTTATTACAGCTATTTATTTACTTATTTTAGCTATTTATTTATGCCAGCGTTTATTATTGTGAATATTTCTGATTCAAGCTCAAACTGCATGAGGCAACCATTGAATATTTGCTGGCGGATGAATTAAACATTGATAAAGCACAGTCGAGGTGTTTTGTATTAAGATATGTTGGCGTTTGCTAATGATGATGGCATGTTTATTAGTCGGTGTTTGGTATGGATGTGTAGTTGGTGCTTTTTCTGCATCCAGACTGTGCAAATGGAAATCAAATGCAGTATATGTTGAATATTCAGCAGCTGAGTGGGCAAAAAGCAGTGAAATTTATATTAGGACCTTTAGAAGGAGAAGCGATAAGAGAAAATTGAAATGTTAAAGCAGAAGCATGATACACTTGCATTAAAATATTCAACTTACTGACTGAAATGTCTTAGGAGTGCTGTTTTTTTCAATTGTAGGCCATCTGTCAGATGCTTCTGAGTTGTTTGTCAAAAGAAATCTTTGGGAAATACCATCACAATGCTGAAAATGGCTTGTAAATGCAGGGAGTTTGATTGTAAGTGCTTTGGAAATGCTCACTCAGGATCACTTCCTCATCTTTAATGTATCACGTTTTCTATCATGAAGTGGTTTTAAATGCAGTCCTGTAACACCTTTTAGACTTTCGGGTTCCTTAAGTGTGTAATTTTGCAGTTTGAGCATGAAAATGATCTGAAAAGTCACTCCAAAGAGACTTCTTTGCATCAATAACACATTTTCTGAACTCCCTCAATAAGCTTTTGTTGAGTTTACTTCCTGGAACAAACTAATTTCCCACACTTAAGCCATTGTTGTTTAACCCTTAAACCTGTACCGGAAGCACTTTACTTGAAGGGGGAATTCATGTTATGACACCTTCATAATAGTGACGTGACATGGAGTTTTATGCATGCTTACGACAAATGTCATTAGCTTAGTTATGTTATTTTAAATGCATTGTTTGAAATGTCTTTGTTATGACAATCTGAAATAACCAAATAGATAATAACCTGTCATAAACTTGAAATTTCCAACAACTTCACAATAAGCATGACCATTATATATTACTTTCCCTTGAGTACATGTTTAGTGCAGTATCTGTACTTTTACTCCACTACTTTCCTTCAACCTGCAGTCACTACTTTATTTTTTCTTGTCTATGGATGATTAGAGAAATCAGTCCTGTGATTCCGACCAAGCAAATCACACATAGAAGGTAAATGGCATCATAATTAACTACCTCGAGACGTGCGCTTTATAATTGCAGCAAACTGTTTGGAAGCGTTAAAAGTGTCCTAGAACACGTCCAAAATCTTTACACGCATTCACCCAGAGACTATTTAGATGCATGTCACTGATGAGAAAATGACGGATGTTTACTGTATGATAACCGCAATGGCCTTAAACACCCAGCAGGCAAATGACATCAACATGAGGTCAGATTGATGTTGTACCCTAACTTCTTGGGGACGCTACATTTTGTTTGGAAATGAAACTCAGGTTAACGTCAGAGCTCAGCGTCAGTTCAACATCAATGTCCAACCTTAAACCAACCAAATATCAATGATGTTAGTCTGACGTTGTGTGGATGTTACCACTATGACGTCTGTCAGACGTTGGATTTTAGTTGCCATAACTGATGAATAAATATCAGTATTTGACGATTGATCAATATGACGTTGGTTTGACGTTGAATTTTGGTCACTTTCCAACACAACCTAAAATCAACCAAATATCAACGTCATTTGAAGTTATTGAATATTAAAAGAACGTTGTTCTCAGACGCTGGCTAGACTTTGAATTTTTGCAACCTGATGTCAAGACCTTAATCTAACCCAATATTAACGTCTGCAGGGCAATAACTAAATGCACTACAGAATGTTACGTTTACACACATCCACAAATGACATGTAAATGCATCAGCCTTTTACAGCGTAAAACTCACTACTCTTGAGTACTTTTGAAAGGTCTTTTTACTCATACGTTGAGTAATATTTACCACAGATACTTTTACTCTACTTGCTCTACATTTTTAGGCAAATAATGGTACTTTTACTGGAGTATGATTTTTCAGTACTCTTTTCACCACTGACGGTTTTCTAACATGTAACCTTGTTTCGTCCTTGGTAAAAACGTTTTTCCTCTGTAATTGTGTCTTATGATCGGTAAAATTGTTTTCCAAAATGTAAATTTGTCTCGAGCTTCGTAAAAGTGTTTCACACTTTGTAATGTGGTTTTGCACTTCCCGGTCACCGTAAAAAACCCAGAATAGTGTTGTACATTATGTTGACTCGTGTAGTTACATTATCTCAAAACATTTGTAGAACCAAGCAGTTTTATCTAGTGACTCAGACCATGTCCTGTGTAATAATAATTCTGTATAAATCCACAGATTTTTTTCTACAAAATTCTCTGCAGAAATAGCCAAAAATATCCTTAGATTCTGTCTGGCCCTACTAATAACAAACCAGAGAACTCTAGCAGTCACCTAGCAACACCTTAGCAGCCACCCAGAACACTGCTATCGTCAAACTTTAGCTTCTAGTTGAGGCTATAAACCTGATCTGGCTATATATGAGGTTATACTGTAGTTTGAATGAATGAATGATGCCTTTCTTTGCATGACACACTGACACAATAATGGCTCTTTCTGCATTATTCTGTACATTATAGGCTTTCGTTTCATGTGACATACAAAGAGACAAAAGAGAGGCTCTCGAATGGTAAATGTCACATACTAAATCCTTCACATAAAAGCAGTGTACAATAAAAAGTGTTTAATGCATGACGGTTCTTATATAGCATGTAAATTGTACAACAACCTAAAAACATATTTTGAAACATAGAGGTGTCGAACATTCATTTAATTTTCAGTTAATTCCTAGTAATGGGCAATTCTTTCTTTTTCTTCAAAATAGTTATTTTCTGTCTGCAACAGACTTGAGAAATATGTGGACGTTTGTGTTTGACTGATAATAAGATGCATTTACAGAGATCTGATCATCTGAGCACATGATCTGTGTGTTTTGGTACAACACAGAAAAGTATGACAACCTTGTTTTGGTGCCCTTTCTCAAAACATTTCCCATAATTATCCTATTGGGTCCTTAGCTGGAGAGTACTTGGTTATTTGAACACATTAAATCATGTGAGTGTAAGTAAGTAATGTGCATTATGAGAGCAATACAATCCAGTGCATCTCCAATACCTCGGGACAGACTCAAAATGATTGAGACCCCATTTACACCTATATTTAGCACTGTCCTTTTGTGCTCATACTGACCAAAACACAGCTTAAGACCAAGTGCACAAAGATGTGTTTTTTTTTTCCAGCATTGACCAATTCAGTTAAACTGTCACTCGATAATATGCAAAATATTGATCATATTTGATATGAAAACAAAAACTTGTGTTTGGTGATTTGATGGTATTTGTCCTTGTCATGATCAAAATATACACTGTAAAACCCAAAAAGTTCAGGTAACTCAAACCATTTAAGGAAACCGATTGCAACAAACCGTTTAAGTTCAAAAACTAATCCTAATGAGTACTGTGAACTTAATCCATTTGAGTAAACGAAGCAATCTGAGCACAGTAAAACCCAATAAATGAAAACTCAAACCAACTGAGTACTGTAAAACCCAATAAATGA